>PVKY010002680.1:0-14710 GCA_004027775.1 Bradypus variegatus | reverse complement strand
TGGGGGGTGGGGGAGGTGAGCATATGGGGGGCTGAGGGCACGTTAACTCCAAGGCAAGGACGATTCTTAGGGGCAGGGGGCAGCTCAAAGCTCAGTGCCTGGGGTACATGCTCCCCTGGGCAGCGTGTCCAGGTGGGCACTGCGAGGGTGTCCACTACGCACCAAGACCCCACCCAGGAGCCAGCGCGGCCTGCCAGGGGTCTCCATGCTCCTCACCTGCTGTGATGAGGGCCGCGGTTCCAGAAGCAGGTCCCTGCAGCTGCCTGGGTTTCCCCAGGACCCCTCACAAGGCTGGCACCCAGGAGGTGTGCAAGGCCTGCTCAGGCCACCCCCCCAGGCAGCCACCTCCATCCCCAGACCAGGCTGAACAGCTTGCTGCTGCCCCACGTCCCCGGCACCTGCATCTCATCTGCCTGGGACCCATGTGCGGCTGCGGCTGTGCGTGGCCCCCAGTGTCCCAGAGCTGGTGTCCTATCGGCTCTGTGCTGTGGGTGGGACCGAGGACCCAACCCAGCCATCCTGCTGGAACCCCCCGGTCTTTCTCCTAAGTCAGGGATGTTCCCCAACGATTCTCAGGAGACGGGAGGGGTGAGCAGCATGGATGGAACCTGGGGGCCTCGAGGCTGGCTCAGTGCGCTCCATGGGGGCCCCGACTGCCCATTGCAGAGGCGTCTGCAGCTGGAGGGGAGCTGCCCTGGAGGGAGAGCTGTCAGCCCTTGCCCCTGAGCAGCACCCGACATGGGGGTGTTTTCCAGGTGAGCCGAAAGCCCAAAGGATGACAGACGCTCCGCTATTTTCTGGGATAAGAAGTTACAGGTGCCCATCGATATAGGCTGCTGCACGTTGAAATACAGCCGGTGGCACATCCGGGAACACTGGATTCCCCGCGTTGGGAGGTGCCGGGAGCGCGTGGGGAGCCGGCCTCAGGTGGGCCGCTGCGGAAGGATGCGGGGCTCCACACTGCCCCCTGGCAGCCGCACGGTGAACGGCCTGACCTGCGCCCAGGCTCGGCAACAGACACTAGGAGCGCTGGGGAGGGGTCCCCTCACTTGGACTGGTGCGGGATGGCGGGGTCCCCTGAAGTGCTCCAGGAAAGGCAAGGTGGGCACCCCTGCAGTCCCCCGCTTCACTCCTGCGTGCCCGGGGCCTCCAGGCCATGCATCCCCTCCCTTAGCGACCCTCATCCAGCCGTGCCTGGCTCCTGCTGGCCGGCCCCACCCAAAACAGGGTCTTCGGGGGTCGCAGCGGCCGGGACAGCCTGGAGCTGCGACTGCCGACCGGGGGCCCCACGTCCCTCCGCATCCCCGCATCAGGCGGGGCGGGGGTGGGGAAGCCCTGTGCCCCTCCGTCCTCGGCTCAGGGTGCAGGTAGGGCCCACACACAAACCTCTGCTCCACCTCTGCCTGCCTTTTGACCTTGGGCAAATTCAAGTTCAGGGCCCTCCTCGGCCCACAGGAGGGTAACAGCTGAACTGGATTGGCGAGCTGTTTAGATGGGATTGTTCTGTGGAGCCCAGGGCCTGCTTCACCAATGGGGAAACTGAGTCCAGGGAAAGGCCCCAGGGCCACAGTGGGCTCACACACACCCCGGCTCCTCCCTGGCTCGTGGCACGAGGAGGCCCCACTGACCCCAGGTGACCGGGACCCTCCAGTGCTGCACGGCCACTTGCTCCCAGGCCTTCGCCTTCAGGTTGCCTGTAGTCCACGGGGCCTCAAACCCCAGAGATGCCACAAAGATGACCGCATCGCCAAAACCGAAAAGTAATGGGCTGCCCGAGCTTTGAAGGGAGAAACTTTTTACCTAAACATTTCAGATGGAAGAGTAAGCGTTTTCAATTTGCAGCCACATGTTCTGCGCCCTTCGCCACCCTATTCGTTTCCCGGCTGCTAAAACACCGCACAACGGGTCGGCTTAACAACAGAATGTACAGGCTCACGGAGGCTCACGGTTTCAGAGCTGGCTTCCTCCTGCGGTCAACTGTCTTTACATTTCTGTCACCTGGCGATGCACGGGGCAGCGTCATCTTCTTTCCCTTCCAGGTTCTTTGTCTTCCAGCTTCTGGCTGCTACCGGAGCTTCTCCCTCAGTAGCCTTCTCCGAGCACAGGACTGAGACCCTGTAACTGACGGCGCCTCATCAAAAGGTCCCACTTGCAATGGGCTCACACCCGCAGGAACAGATTGAGACGAAGAACCTGGGGTGCGTCACTCCCAGCCAGCACAGCCCTCCCTTGCCCAGCTCCTCTCCATACCTGGCCACCATGTGAGCCTTGGGGTCTCAGAGAGAAGCCTGCCCTGTCCTCCGATGGGCTAGACCTCTGCTCTTGACTCTGAGGGGCAGATGCAGCCTCAGACCACCTAGGTCTGGTGCGGGGGGGGGCACCCTGTTTTTTTTACTTTATGATCAGAAAACTGAAAATTCAGCATCTGCTCATTGCTTGGTCTGCTTGATGCCTCAAGTCGGCTCCATCTGTGCACTTTCCAGGGACACCTTCCCTTCTCCTCTCCTCCCATTCACATCTTCTCATCCTTCACATCCCACCTCCTCCAGGAAGCCCACTGTGGCTGCCCCAGACCATGGCTCTCACTCTCTGAATGTGTGGTGCCTATACAGCACAACCACAAGACCTCGTACTGAAATCTACAGGTCTCATATTGCCATTTTGCAGACATGCTTGGTCCCCTGGCCACATCATCTCAGCCTCCCATTCCAGTGCATGCCAAGCACCTCAGCTGTAAGGGCTGGTGACGCCTTCCGAGGGGCTCCTCTGGCTGCGGGAACATGCTCAGCGGGGCATGGGACAGGCTGGAAGGCTGGGAAGTTAGAGCACCCACAGGACCCAGAGCAGCTCACAGCCATCAGGGAGGGAAGCGCAAGTTGAAACTGCAGGAGGTACCACTTTTACCCGCTTGCCTGGCTGCCAACACCGACCGTTGACAAAGATGTGGGGCAACTGGAACTCTCAGGCTGCTGGCAGGTGCCTCAAACGGTACACACCAGGGAAAAGTTTGGCACTTTCTCATAAAGCTAAACATGTATCTTTCCATCACCCAGCTGTCTCACTTCTAAGTACCCCAAAGAAATGAAAGCTATACCCACACAAACACTTTGATACATGAATTTCAGGGCAGCTTTATTTACAATAGCCAAAACTTGTAACCAGCCCCAGTGGCCAGCAAGGGAATGGATAAACAAATTGTGGTATAGTAATTCAATGGAATACTATTCAGCAACAAAATGAACAAATTACTGATACAAATAACATGGATGAATCTTTTTAAATTACGTTAAGTGAGAGAAGCCATCATGAAAAACTCCATATTGCATGATTCCATTTATATGAAGTTTTGGAACAGAGAAAACTCCAGGCCGTGGGGTCAGAATCAGACAGTGGCTGTCTCTGCACGGTGATTAATGGAAGTGTTCTGTAATTTGTCATCGTGGTGGTTACATGGGGACATGCATTTGTCAAAACTGAAGTAACTGTACATTTTACTGTGTAAATCGTACCTCAATAAAAATGTTACTTGATCATTTCAAAAGTTACACATTAACGAAAAAATGCAGAATACACAGGAGACCATAAATAAGCAAAACTAAAAATCACTTGCTATTACAACCCCCCCCCCCAATGATCTTTTAAATAGCTACCTTTGCATAGGCGTATTTTCACGTATCTGGGCCCCTATTCACACTGCTTCGTAGCCTACTTGAAACATCCGCATTCTATGATTCGTTTCCAGCTGCCCCCCCAGTACCACGCCTGTCCTTCTCCACCCGGGACGGCGCCGTGGGCTCCCACGCCCTGTGGCCTTCCCTTGGGGTCGGCTACCGGCAGGCACAGAGGGGCAGCCGAGGGCGAGAGGAAGCCGGTATTGGTTCCCCGGGCTTCCCCCGGGCTGGGTCACCTCGGGCCGGCCGTCCCCACGCCGAGGGCCCCTGCCTCCCGTGGAGCCTGCGCGAGCCCTGAGCCCGCCCACGCTCAGACCCGTTGTCCCGCCTCGGCCGTTTTCGAGGCCTGGGGCTCCGCGGCGAACCGCGGATGACCTAACCCTTCCCTCCGGTTGGGACTCAGCCGAGCGGCCTCCGGCTGGGGGTGGCGCTCACCCCGAGATCCGGCCCAGTCCGGGGCCCCCAGCGCAGCCCCCTCCCCGTCCCGGGTCCCCGGCGGTCTGACCTCCACCCTGCGGCAACCGCCGGAAGACGCGCGTAGCCATGGCGACGGGGGCGGGGCCACGCCGTCCTCGCGGGCACCAAGGCGGAAATCCCTCCTCGCCTCCGGTGTCCCATGAAGCCTTGCGAAGCGCAACGTAACCGGAAGCTGGTGGCGGCCGGGTCGGCGAGAGGCGCGCATCCTCGGTGCAGCTCCGCGGCCGGCTCGACCTCCACCCCGGCAGGACCCCGGCCCCAGCCCGGCGCGGGCGCACAGGGATCGAGCCCGGCGGCCTGGCCCGCTTGCCTGGTGAGCGCGCGGCTCGGGCGGTGCAGACGCAGCCTCGGGCCCATGGCGACCCCCTTCCCCTCTCGGGCCCCCGCCCTGAACCCTGCTCCGCGCGCACCCCCGGGGCTGTCTCCGCCTCGCTGTGAGGCCGCTGTCCCCTCCTACGTCCTACCCCCGGACCTGGACTTGCCCACCCTGCCCGCCCCCGGCCTCCCGGCCTCTTGCCCACGGGACCCCCTCCTCGGACCCTCCCTCCCGGCGCCCTCCTCCAGGCCGCCCCCCCGGATCTGCACCCTCCCCGCCCTGCGCGCCCCTGGCCTTCCACACACCCTCCTCCGAGGCTGCCCCCCCCAGGATCTGGAGTCCTCCTGTAGTTCTGGGGACCCCTGCCCACTCCCACCCCCTCCCATGCAGTGACAGCCCGTCAGTCGCCGCCCCGGTCTCCTTCCCGGCTCGTTTCTTCTTGGCTCCTGGGGTCCCAGGACCTGGCCTGGACACGGAGCCCAGTCACGCTGGTGCTGGTCAGGCCAGGTCGTTAGGGTTCTGTTCAGCAGGTGCTAGGAAGGGCACCAGCCAGGAATGGCCGCTTCGGTTTGGCTTCTGCTCCTCACTCTCTGATGTGGTGACTGTTTTGGGGGAGGGGGCTTTTTTGCTAGTTTCTGTGGGTTTACGAGAGCCATGTTTCTTGTCTGCTGTGTTAACAACCTAAGGACAAACCCCTGGTTCTGACCGTTTAATATAGGCGGGAGATGCCTTACCCCATTCTGTTTATGGCGGCTTTGAGGATGGGGCTCTCATCATGCCCTAGGAGGTGGCACAGCTCTTAGCTTTCTGTGTCCATGTCCCTGGCAGTTCAGAAATAATCTGTTCCTTAGAATGAGAAAGAGCCGTTGTTCTTAGACATTGAGACTTTGGGTACTTCAAACAGATTTTTACATTCTTGGTTTTGAATGTTAAACCAGGAGTTCTTGGATTATTTTTCAAGATGAACGATGTTTGTGTTTTGGAAAGTTAGGCAGAATTTGTTTCCATGTTATGAAGTTAACAATTCACGAGAAAATTAAAGGGCTCTCACACACCAGAATTTGGTCCATGTAGAGGAGCTGCTTTTAATCAGGGCAGGTCATTTGCTTTCCACATTGCTCTCTTTCCAGTAGTTCTCTGCCTTATTTGCCCAGTTAGAAATGGAGAGCCTTCTCTCACCACGGTCTTCGCATTCTGGGAAGCACTTGCTTGCCTGGGGGCAGGTGCCTGTGCCTTGGAAAGAGCCCTGGGCTGAGACGGGAGACCTGCGCTGGTCCTGTCTGTGCAGCCACCTTGTCTCGATGGGTCCTGTCTTATCTGTGGGTACACATGTCTCCAGCCAGGAGACAAGGGTGTGGGGGGGCTTTTCTCCCACTGTGCTTGCCTGTTTGCTGCTTGGTGTGGTGGCGGCACTGCGTGAGCGGCTCAGGCCACGGGCGGGTGCTGCTGTCGGTGCGTCCGTCCTCTCGTGTGTCTGAGCTCGGTACACTGTCAGAACAGCATGGAGAGCGGCAGGCAGAGAGGAGCTGAGAGTGACCTCTTGGTTTTGTTTTGGTCGATAAATGTTTATTCCTAAGTTCAAATAGCTCAGAGTGGGCGCTGATGGTGATCAGGAGCAGAGGGTGTCCAGATTTGTAAGGTCTGGTCATGTGCCGCAGTCGGGAGTCCTTTCAGCCAGGGCCTCCTTTCTGACACCTGAGGTTAAAAATGAAATACTGGATGGAGTCCTCTGGTTTTTTAAGCTGTGCCTCCACATAATTTAGAGGAGCCGGATCCAGTCACCTTGAGTGTAAGCAAAGCAGGAAGGAGACGGCATTGAGGCGCCCACAGCAAGGCCTCCGTCACCCAGGGAGCACTGGGTGCTCTCCATAGGGTGTGCGTTGCTGTTGAGTGTGGGGGGAGCAGGCCCCAGGTTCCACGCTCAGATGAGAGGCGCCACGCTCCCCCACGGGCTGAGCTGGTCGAGGTGCCTCATGCCCAGGCCGCTGCCTCCTGCGTGGATCTCCTGTAGGTCAGCAGTGGCTTCTGCAGGATCCATGCAGCTCGTTTACACCTGACACACGGCACACACACACACACCCTTTTCTGGCTTTGAATCTTTTATTTTAGCTGATTTTCCTGCTCATGAATTCAAGTGGGACTCAAGTTGAAGTTAACTTTCCTAGAGCTCTCAGAGCTATAAAGAAATAAGCAGCTTCTCTTTGCAGCCTGAGCTGTGTTGCTGCTACTATCCCCTGCCAGTCTCTCTGGTGGTGCCCAGGCCCCTGCCTTGCCCTGCTCTGCTGGCCGCTCGCCTGCCATCTCCGTCCCTCTGGGGAAAGGTGGTCCCACAGAGGACTGACCTGCCCAGCTGGCTCAGGCTGGGAGCCCCAGTGCCCCAGGGGAGGTACGGGAAGGTGCGGGTGGCCAAGCGGCTTCCATCGGCATGGAGGTTGTCAGGCCGGGTCTTTGTGCAGCCTGTTGAGGCAGGGAATCCAGCTTGGCAGCCAGTCTACATGTTTGTAAAGACCAGCTGTTGCCAGGAACTTGACCATTGAGAAGATGCAGCTTTTTATAAGTTGTGCAGTCTTGATGGCACATCATGCTTAAGTAGAATGGGCACCCGCGGTCACATTTTGTTCTTAATTGCATTGTCCTCTGGCCTGGGAGCATCCAAACTGCTTCCGTTTTATCTGGAGAACAGTTGCTGCCCGCAGCCTGCCTGTGTCGCTCTGTGGCTTGTGAAAGCTTCCACCACAGAAGCTCACAGTTATCCATCCTCCGCAGTTGTGGCGCTGACTGTTGATTTTCTTCCTTTCAAAATAGCTGATTGTAAATTTAAAAACTTTGTCTTTCTGTTTTGCAGCACCATGGCCAGTCCAAGGACCAGGAAAGTTCTCAAAGAAGTCAGAGTGCAGGATGAAAACAATGTGAGCATTTGCTCGTCTTGGGCTCAGTGGTCTCAGCAAACCTCGAAAGTCCAGGCTGCCCCGGGCATGTAGTCCCCTCGCAGGACACCGTGGCCCAGGCTTCTTTAGCCAAGCTTGAGCAGGACGGCCTGCCCTTGCCTGCCTTGTAGAGGAAAGGTTGACGGTTAAGAATGGCAGGCCGGCTTCTGCAGCTGGCAAATGCTAGTTCTTGGGGGGGGGGGTCTGTTTACTTCAGGAAGTTTCTGCTTTGCTCACTTTGTGTTAGGTCTGAATGTGGTAGTGCAAGGTTTCTTTGCCTTCCTGTTGGCTTCCTGGCAGGCCTGCCTGGCCCCTGGCTTCCTCCCCAGCCCACCCGTGGTCACCCCTGCTCAGGTGTGGCTGTGGGCTGCAGTGGCCTCCGCCCGACCCCCAGCTGGCTGTCACACTCCCGCTGTCAGTGACTGTCTCATCTCGGTGGCCAAGCTCCAGGCTTCCTCACTTCTTTTCTGGCTCTGTCTTTGCCACGTCCCCACCCGCCACCCCCCGTGGGACCTGTGAGGCTGTGGGCGCTGGCCCGAGCTGCCTCAGGCAGTCACACGGGGCCCTCTTACAGGTTTGTTTTGAGTGCGGCGCCTTCAATCCACAGTGGGTGAGTGTGACCTATGGAATCTGGATCTGCCTGGAATGCTCCGGAAAGCACCGAGGCCTCGGGGTGCACCTCAGGTCAGTTCCCTTCCCGAGCGGCAGAGGCGCTCCCCCCACAGACTGAGCTGAGGTCTCTAAGTTTAACCTGAATTGAGCATAGAAAGCGAACCATGTGACGGTCACACTAAGGTCCTCGGGTTGGCGGCCCAGGCTGACATTTGTGCCATGGCCGGCTTGTGGGTGCCTCCCGCTGGGCCGCCCAGCTTCTCCACCCCCTGGGAGCCCCACCTCCGACCCGCGATGTGATGGGGGGCCTTAGACACCCCCAGTACTTATTAATTAAATCAGTACTTTGGTGTCCAGCTTTGTGCGCTCTGTTACTATGGACAAGTGGAAGGACATTGAGCTGGAGAAGATGAAAGCTGGAGGAAATGCTAAATTCCGAGAGTTCCTGGAATCCCAAGAGGATTATGATCCCTGCTGGTCATTGCAGGAGAAATACAACAGCAAAGCCGCGGCCCTCTTCAGGGATAAGGTGAGAGAGGCCCTGTCTTGCTTGGCTGGTGGCCTTAAGGCTCCTGTACCCGCTTGTGCTTCCTCTTGCCGTGGGCTTGGGGGCTGCGGCTTTGGGGTTCTGTGGGTGCGACACCCTGTGGTCACACGTGGTCCAGGTGCACGGACAAGGCGGCCATCTCGGCCAGAGCTTTTAGGAACCCGGAGGAGAGCTGCCTGCAGCCGGGACTTAGCCTGCATCCTCTCGAGAGCTTTCCTGCCCGGGTTGGGGGCAGGTGGCCTGTAATAATGGATAGAAGACAGACCTCCTTCCCCAACTTGCACAGGAGCATTGAGGGTTATAAAGGAACTGTGGGGAAAAAAAAGGGAACTGTGACCCCTCACCCCTCAAATGCGTCCTGGGTAGAATTCCCCAAGGTGAGCGCCAGGCCCTCCGTGCAGGGCCAGTGGGCAGATCCCCGGGCACCGGGGCTGGAGCTGCCTCTGCTCTCGCTTGCGGTCGAGGTGAGGCCTGGCGCCGACGCTCACACTTGGCTCGTAAACCTGACCTGCGGCCACTGAGCCGTGAGGAGCTGCGTGTGGGGTGTCAGGGCACGTCGGAGCAGCAGGGATCCGCGGCCCTCCTACTCCTCCCGTGTTCCCTTGTCAGGTGGCCACTCTGGCTGAAGGCAGAGAATGGTCCCTGGACTCATCACCTGCCCAGAGCTGGACCCCACCACAGCCCAAGACGCCACTGTCCTCAGCCCACCGGTACTGCCCCCGAGCCTCCTGGCAGGCTCTTGTGTTCTGATCTCACTGTGGCCCAGAGCCCTGCGGAAACCTTGCTATCAAGGTTTCGTGGGTGGCACTGATGGAGGGTGTTTCTAAAAGTTGCTGGGAGAGACCGCTTTTTAAAATTGCTAGAACACAAACCTTGGGTAAAAATCTGAACCGTGAAGTTGTGTCTGAAACACAGTGTCAGGTCTCCCTCTGCTCAGGAGTGAGCTTAGGCCTGTCCTCCTGGGTGCGGCAGGGGTGGCCACGCATTGCACACACTGGGGGCTTGGGCAGCCAAGTCTCCGTTCTCCTTGGTGGCTGCGCTCTCCCACTGCACAGGCCGATGGTAGCACGCTGAACTAGTCCCCCTGGTGGTGCATGTCACTTGTCCTGCTGTAGAACATGCCACATGTCCCATCACGAGTCGGGGGGTGTTCTAGAAGCGACCAGGTCAACGAGAAGGTGAGCAGCTTACGCTGGGATGCCACACTGCCTCTTGCTGGGTTCGGCTGCTTGGTTAGAACTCGGCTCTGCGTTCTCACTCGCTGTTTGCAGAGCTGGGGGCCTTGTCTATGGTCTCCGATTGTGGCTTCCGTTTGTTTCCTGGCCCTCGGCCTCTCCCTCCCCTGACCTTGGTCTGCTGGCTGGCATGGAGCCCCTCTCGGTCTGTATGAGGCTGGGAGCCTTTACTTGCTCTGACTGGGTCTCAGCCTTCTGGACAAAGCCTGGCAGTCAGCCTGGCCTCAGGGTGTCATGCATACCCATGGTTCCCGCTGGCCTCGCTCGGTCTGGCTGTGCTGGCGGCTTCTGCTTTAAATGTGACCCATCTTGGCTGCACTAACCTGTGGCTCTGGGTTTCAGCGCCCCTGGCCATCCCCAGAATGCGGCTGCCTCCACAGACAAGGCTTTTGAGGACTGGCTGAACGAGGATCTCGGCTCCTACCAAGGGTGAGGCCTTTATAAACCGAGGTGCGCTGCTCGGCCTGTCAAGGGTTTCAGCGAGGGTGGACCAGGGACCGGTGGGCTCTGCCTTCTCCGCCTGGGGAAGGGCAACTCCATGTGTGCTGAGCATGGAGAGACCCGGGCCGGCCTCTGTCAGAGTAAGTGCAGAACAGACCTCACGCAGAAGAGAAAGAGTTCTCTTTCCAGGATCTGGCCTCCCCTGCAGCTCTCACATTAAGCCCTTTGGGTGCTTCTTCCAGGAGCTCTGGTTACTTGCTTCTGGTGCTGCTGGGGACGCAGGGCGGTGGTGTCACGGCCGTGCACTGCTGCAGGACTCTGCAAGCCTGCCCCGGCTGGCGCAGGGTCGGGTGTGCTCCTCGCAGGCCCTCTGTGCCCTTCGGGGTTTGGAGAGGACTCAGGAGCTGTGTCCCAGCTGCTGCTTGTCCGTGTTTCCCTTCCCAGGGCCCAGGAGAGCCGCTATGTGGGGTTCGGGAACACGGTTCCACCCCAGAAAAGAGAAGATGACTTCCTCAGCAGTGCCGTGTCGTCCCTGTACTCGGTGAGCTGGCCCGGCCCCGCCGTCCCGCCCCGCCCCCACGCTTCTCCACGCGGGGCTGTTGTGTCTCACCGCTGGGGAGATTTCCTTTCAAGGCTTGGCTTAAGCTGCTCAGGTTCCCAGATGTATCTGGTCTTTTGTTTACGCTGGCTATAAGGTACAGATTCCAGACTTAACCGGGTCCATTTCCTCCAAAGGATTGAAAATTGCATGTAAACCTTAAAGACCCTGCGCCTCTTCCCGGGGAGCGCACGGGCCGCCCTCACTTGGAGGCTGCGCTGGGCCCCGGGACCGCATGGACACACCGTGCAGCCGCACCCATTGGCATCACGGAAGTGGCATTGGGGGGGCTGAGGGGAGGGTGCAGCTGCAGGGACCCCTGGCCTTCCTGGGCGTCAGAGATCAGGCCCGGGGTGTTTTGCACCTGCCCTCTCCCTGCTCCCTGCGGGGCCTGCAGGCCCGTGTGTCTGTGAATCTGGTCCCTCGAGTGACCCGCGAGTCCAGCCAGAGGCGGTGGCTGGGGCCTGAGCACCCCTGCCTGGCTGACCATGGGGGTAGGGCTGAGGGGTGCTGTGCCTGCAACTCAGTGAGACTCTGGACACACAGGCACAGTGCAGAGGACGGGTGTGGTGTGGTGGGGGCAGAAAGAGCCTGGGAGGAGCACTGGGCGGCTCCCTCGGGTTCACCTTCAGATCCAGACTTGGGGGCTCCAGGCAGGAGACCCGGCTGCCCTCTGTTTTCTGCCGTCTTCTTTTGATCCACAGAAACCTATTCTTATTCCAAAGTGAGTGACCTTCTCAGTCCGGGTTTACCTTCGGCTGCCGTCCTGGGTTCAGACCCATGGGGTCGCTCGGGTCTCCAAGGTGCCGGCAGCTGCGAGTCGCACCGGGCAGCCAGGCCGGGCCGGCTGGGGAGCCCACGGCAGCCAGGGTCGCTATCTGCTAAGACGCTGTTGAGTCTTCTCAGGAAAGAGGATTTTAGTTAGCACCCTGTGTGTGGTGCCTCCTGAGCAGGCACATCCTCCCGTGTCTCTGGGCATTGGTATCCCGCACCTCGTGCCCACTGTTTGCTCTCCAGGTGGCTCTGGCCTGGGCCAGTCTGCATGGCCCTCCGGAGGAGGAGGAAGCCAGGGTTAAATGGCACAGGAATGTTTCTCAGGAGCCCTAGTTTATTTTGGAACATGTAGGAGCAAACCACCTTAAATCCAGATGCAGGACAATAGGCTGCAATGGTGGCCAGGGTTCCCCACCCCACCCAAGTCTCCGTGTGGGCCAGAGTGGGGGCCTACTGCCCTTCCTCCCGGGGTGACGGGTGGGCCCCCTGCCCCTTCTTTCTTGAGGTGACAGGTAGGCACACTGGCCCTTCTCAGGGTGGAGGGGTGGGCGCTGCCCCTTCCTCCCGGGGTGACGGGTGGGCCTGCTGAGTGGTCAGCACCTCACCAGTGGCAGGTGTGTGTGACTCTGACCTGAGCCTGCCGCAGCCAGGAGAGTTGTGCCCGGGAGGTGCCCCTCGGGCAGCCAGGCTGGCATGGCAGAGGCAGGGACAGCAAACACCACAGCATCTGAGGGCATTCGTGAGCACATGTTGACTCATTATAGAAGCAGGACGTGCAGGGGTTGAAAGGGCCTTCTCCAGAGTCCTCTTGGCAGCTGCCTGGCCAAGCAGCCCGACCTTCCTTTGTCAGAGCCCAGAGCCGAATTGACGCTTGGGGTCAGGGCCAAGAGAGGGTTGGGGGGCGTCTGGGAGCCAGGCCCTGACCGGGCACCCATGTTGTTCCCTTGCAGGGCTGGAGCAGCTTCACGACCGGGGCCAGCAGGTTTGCCTCAGCAGCCAAGGAGGGTGTAAGTACCCCAAGCCGGGCCCTGCGTCTCCCGGCCTGTCTGCGCTAGGCAATGGGGGGAGTGAGGGAACAGGAGGGTCTTAGCTCAGCAACCCTCCCTCTGCCCAGGGGACACTCCTCAGAAAGTTCCAAGGCTTTGGTGACATTTCAGGACCACAATGCTCCCTGCCTCCAGGGTGCCAGGACCCAGGGAGGGGGTGGTGGCCGCAGCCCACCCCATGCGTGGTGGACGCCCACCCTGCTGAGTGTGTGAGGGTCTGGCCACCTTGCAGCCCTCGAGGTCTGCATCTGGGTCTCTGGAGAGGGTTTTCCCCTCATCCGTGCCTGAAGTGAGGATTGGGTCTGGGGATTTCCTAGGCCTGACCTGCGTTGGGATAGATGGGGAGGGTGGGGCAATGAGCAAACAGGCGAGTGCCAGGTGGTCAGACACCCCAGTGAAGCTGTCACCCCGGAGAGGAGGCGAGGGGCACCAGGCGGGGGCAGGGCGCAGGCCGCATGGCTGAACAGGAGGAGGGAGAGCTGAGGGAAAGGCTGGTACGTGGCTGCCCGGCTGAGCCGACCCACAGCAGCAGGGCCCAAAAGGTCCAGGGCTAGAGCCATCCAGACAACCAGCCTGAAGCTGGAGGGTGAGCACCCATTTCTTATTGGGGATCCCCTGTGAGGGGTGCTGTTATCGTTGCAGAACAGGTGAGGAACTGAGACCCAACGAGGTTTGACCCATGCCCCAGGAGGAGGGGCCTGCACCCTGGGACCCTGGGCTCCCCGCCTATGGGTGGGGGGCTGGGCCCCAGCTGCTGTGTCGGAGGCCATACCTTTTCTTCTCTGGAGTGTGGAGCTCCTCGGGGTGCCGGGCAGGGAGCAGCGGGCGGGAGCTGGACTGCACAGGGGCCACCCTCCCGGCTGGCGGCATAAACCCTGGTGCTGGGCTCCAGGAAGGTGGGCTGTTGCGAGGGGTCCTGGGTGCCCACCCTGGATCGGACGCCTCCCACACACACATGTGCGCCTGGGGCCTGGGCCAGAGCTAAAGCCCATTCGGAGGGAGTGGGGGCCACCCCCAGCCCTGGGTCCTCCGTCCCCAGGGGGCCTGTGGGAAGCCGGTGCCCTCGGGCCAGGCCTTCCCCATGGTGCGTCCGGCAGCCTCCCCCCAGCAGGGAGGAGGCACCCGCAGCAGTTGCCTGCCCGGCTGCCAGCACCCCGGGTGCCCCAGCTGGAGTTAGTGTGGGTGGCCTGGGGCGGACGTGAGACTGTCCTGAGCGTGGGGCTTGGCCGGTGGAAAGGAGGCCTGGGGTCGGGTTAGCAGAGGGAGTGAACGGGCTTGTCTTTGTTTTTCCTTTCAGGCGGCAAAATTTGGATCCCAAGCAAGTCAAAAGGTAACAAAGGAGAAGAGGCTCTCCCTGCGTCCGCAGGGCCCAGCGTCGGGATTCTTTCAGGCTCTCCCTGCGTCCGCAGGGCCCAGCGTCGGGATTCTTTAAGGCGCTCCCTGCGTCCGCAGGGCCCAGCATGGGGAAGGGACGGCATCCCCTGGCAGCCCCAGAGGTGACAGGTCGTGTGGCTCCCTGAGCTGCTGGATGGGAGGCGGCCCGAGCTCGGTGCCCAGCTGGGCCCAGACCAGCACCCTCGGGTGACAGCACGTGTTCTGGCTGCTTGCAGCTTGGCCTCTGCGTCGGGAAGGCGCAGACTGCCCTGCGGTGCTTGTGGCTGGTCTCTGCACACAGCCTGTCATCCTTCACGGTCACGGGACCCTATTTGTTGTGCTTGCTGTGGCAGCGCAGCCCCCGATGGCCAGCAGGGTGGTGTCAGAAGCCATGTGTCCCTGTTCACGTGTCACCTTTCTCTTTCGGGTGTCAGGAGCAGTCTCGGGCCTTGGCTGTTTTTTTCCTTCAAAACGTGATTAGTAGTTCTTCCTTTTCTATGAAGTCTCGGAACGGTCGGCTGGGAAGGCCGCGTCCCAGCTCAGTGGGTGTGGATGGGCGTCAGCGGGGTGGGGCAGCCGCGAGTTTGCAATGTGCCCATTGCCCCTCCCGAGGGGGCCTTCAGGGTTGGGCCGGCCCTGGGGTGCATTCCCTGCCTGAGGCATGTTCACTGAAGAGGTTTTTAAATGGGTCC
>PVKY010002679.1:0-24531 GCA_004027775.1 Bradypus variegatus | reverse complement strand
GCTTATCTCCTCCGGCCCCAGGAGGTCTGTGAGGTGGGCTGGAGAACGAAGGGTACATTCACAGGCCAGGGGGTGCTCTGGAAAGAAACAGCCCCCTGGGCTTCGGTCAAATCTCAGATAACATATCCTCATATTTGATCAAATCTCAGATAACATATTGACTCCTCTGAACTGAAGCAACACCTCCTGAGTCCACTGATGCCAATAGAAAATGTCCAACTGAAAGGCTCAGGAATGTCAGAAGAGCCTTCGTTGGGGAGGGCGTGGTTCTTTCTAACAGGGTCAGCACTTCCGTGATGAAGCCCAGGGCCACAGTGGGGGGGAAGGATGGAGGGCATCCTCTCCCACTTCCAAGTTGTCCTCCTGATTTCTAACCACACAGAAATCTAAGGGTGAGGGTCTCAGGGCCCTTCTGCAGGGTGAGGGTGGCCAGGAGAAGGAGTCTCGTCTTGGTGGTAGGCTCTGGTAAAATTCCCCCAGGGACTGGGAGCCCCTCAAGTTAACAGGCTTTGAAATATGTGAAATTGGCTCTTAGTGGCATAGCTCTGAAGGACTGGAGGAACTGGAGCTCCCAGAGCTTCTCTGCTCTGAGAGTACCACCAGGAACGCCCAGCCCCCTCAACAGCCCTGGGCAGCCACAGCTAAACATCCGGTCAACCTCGATGGGCCCAGTCTGACTGGCCCTGTAGAAAGTCCACTCTGATAAGTCCGGATGGTGCCCATCTGCCCTTAAACCAACTCTCTGGGACAGCCCACGACAGTGAGGGCCTCTGAGTGACGGCTGTGTATGTCCCAGGGCCACTGATGGGGAAGGACTTGACTTCCTTGAGGAACTGTAGCCTGATGAGACACTCTCCCCTCATATTTCACTCTCCCCAGCCCTCTTCCAATCACACTCCTGGGGCGCTGAGCTTCTGCACCTTGATTTGCCTCTTTAAATAGGGACCCTCCCTTCTCCACTGCAGTTGGGGAGGTAAAGAGGCAGCATTAAACCAGGGTGCATTTTAGCTGTTCTCTGTGAGTCTGCACCTCTGGGGCAGAAAGAATCTGCCTCCCCTGTGGAATGAGAAAATGGGCCTTGCATCCATCTCCTATACCAGAGGAACTTGGGGCTGCACTCTGGAGGGGGCCAAGGCTGCCAGCAGTTCTGGCTGGGAGAGGAAGGAGACTTAGCATGGGTGTGTGGATGGTAACTCCCCACCTTGGAAAACCTCAGACAACTTCTTGCTTCTTCCCACCTCCCCCCTGCAGCCTAATCTCACTGTCTCCTGTTCCTCACACTTATGCCAGAGGTTCTGGGGACCCAGGCAGCTCTTGATGTGTGTGTTAAACAGAACGTTGTAGACAGAAAGAGATGGATCCTTCCTGGGATGTTTTCCTGGACACCACAGTGCACTGAGAAAAGCCTTCTTGCCACTTTGATCGTAAGTGGGGCAGGGCCCCTCAAATCGGTGAAGGGACCCTGCATGGTTCTGCACCTTCTTCACTCTCTAAGCCCCTTTCTTCTTTCATCCTCACCCCACTGTTAAGTTCTGTGTCCTCATGATTACTGCACTGCCCGGGACGCTAAAATCTGAGATGTGACCTCTCTCCTCCTCTCCTCCATTGGAAGCCTCCGCGACATTCAGACGCAGTGTTGACAACCAGTAATGATGCAATATGCCAGGGCTTCAGAATTCCTAGAGGAGACAGGGGCAGCAGTCTGGCTGGACAGCAGGGCTAGGGACTCGTCCTGAAGCCGCAGTTCAATTTTGAGTGCTTGCTGGGCCTTGCGGGTTAACAGAGCCTACCTCCTGGAGACTAAAGCCCCCCAGGACCCCTTGGGGCTGCCATTGCTCAAGGCTTCGCTCCTCCTGCAGCTTCACATGGGCCTCCGGTTCTCAACCCGGAACAGGAATAATCCAGGCATTCCAGGCTTGGAGGCAAGCTGGGGATGGAGGGAGGTGGTGGAGAAGGCCTGGCCTTGCCTGAGTTTCCATGGCCCAGGAAACCGGCCTGGGCAGGAAGCCACCTCTATGGAGGCTTTAGTCAGTCTCAATCCAGGAAGCAAGGGCTGATCCCACCACACCCAAGGCTCTGCCTCCCTCTGATGCTCAACCGCCCACCCTCAGGGGAAGGTGGACGGCCCAGGGCAGGCGGATGGCCCAGCTCTGCCTCTGCCGGCCACTGAGCCAAGGCCAGCCAAGCTGCCGGCCACACAGCGGCGCTACTGAGTCCGCAGGCTGCTGTGCTGCTCAGGGCAAGGCAGCCGGGGAGAGCCCCACTGGGTAGACCCATCTCCTGGTCCTCAGAGCAGGGAGGCCAGACGGGCACCCCTCAAATGGTGACCAAGTGCTTATCTCAGGTCTGAGCGTGGCCTTTGCAGTGACAGTGGCGAGGGAAATGAGAGATCAGTGTGGGAGGGAGCCCTGGAGAGGCAGGATTTACACAGGAAGGGGAGCTGCATGGGATGGAGGCATGGAATGGTGGAAGGATGCCAAAGGATGCCTCGGAGAGGAGGACTTGTCTAGAGAAGGGGGAAAAAACCAGAATAACTGCCAGGGCATGAGTCTGATCCTCTCTCAGCAGCCGCCGGTGGCTGAGTCATCAGCCCTGGGACTGTCATTGAGGATGCCACAGCCATAGGCTGCCTGGGCAGTTGGTTTGCACCTGCTCTCACCAAGCAGTGTCCCTCTCACCGGGCCTGGTGACAGGAGGAAGGGACGTCATTTCCTGCGTCAGTGAGAAACCCCAGATGTCTGAGGTTCCTATTACTGAAGCATCTCCCTGCACCAAAGTCTCGTTTCAAGATGTCAGAGTAGAAGTGGGATTTGCTGTAGCTGGCTGGTGTTCCCAGAAGCCCGTGGGGATGGAGCAGGACCGAAGGCCCGTGAAGGGCTCCTCAGAGCTGCCCCCACCACATGCGCCTCCTCGGAAGCCATCAATAATCCTGAACTGAGTGCCCTTGGGGTCACCCTCAGAGCCTTCTGAAAACAAGCCCTGTCCTTGTTCCAAGATTCGGGATCTGAGATGGAGTGGGGAGAAGTGGAGGTCACAGAGGGCAGCCTGGGAAGACCACTCACTGCCCAGATGGGGAAACTGGGGCCCCGAGGAAGGAAGGACCCCTCCAAGGCCACACTGCTGGCCCACGGAGAGAACGCAGAGCTGAGCTCCCACCTGCCCAAAGGGGCTTATTCCTCGGACCTGACTCTAAACAGCTCTATGAGGACTTGGCTTTGGCATCACCAGCTCCACCCCAAACCAGCCAGTCCCCATTTCACAAGGGAACATGTACACACAGCAATCTTAGACCTGGTATCTCCCCCACCCGCCCCGTCCTGTCTACCCCCCTCTTGCCCTGCTGTTGAAAATTCTCGTCTCAGTTGGACTATCCTGCAGCTTCCTCCCAGGTTGCGTATGACATGAAGGCCCGCCAAGGTAGTTTCCCTACACCACACAGCAGTGGTGGACCCCACTGCCCAGGGACCCAAGTCTAATTAATGCCTTGGCACGTGGCCTCCAAGGCCCTCTTGGACCTGACCCCCAAACACCCTTGCTTCCCCCTACTGCCCTCCACTCTCCCGATATTCTTGCCTCACACTCACCATTTCCTGGTTAAGCTCCAGCTTTCCAGCCACTGAGCCTTTGCTCATTCTCCTGGAGGGGCCCCATCCCTTCTGGGCAGGTCCAAATCCCACCAGTCTTCAGGGCCCAATTCCCAAACGACCTCATCCAAGATGATTCTCCGCACAAGCAGGACCTTCCACGTACCCCACCCTTCCATGGCCATTTCCCCCCACCACCACCACTGCCATTTCACGAACACACACTATATACCAGGCCCTAGGAGCTTTACATGTGCTTATCCTGCTGAATCCTCTCAAAGAAGGTTTTAACATTATTACCCCCATTTTACAGATGCAGAACAGGTAGAGAAACTAAGTAAATTGCCCAAGGGCACACAGCTGGTATATGAGGAGAGGTGGGATCTAACCCAGTCCATCTGACCAGAGAGCCTTATTCCCAAGCAATGTCACATCCTCCATGGATGGGACTCGGGCCTTGGAAAGATCCATGGGAAGGGGTCGGGCTGGAAGACAAGGGGCAGTGCATTCTGCATGTTTCAGCAAATGCTATTTATACAGCACTCTCCTGCATATGCGCACGCACACACAGATGCTGATGTCCAACATATGCTTCCCTTCAATCTATGAACACACCCTTCGAGGGGCTCTGTGCTCATTAGCAGTGGTTCCTTCAGTGGACAAAAGGTCAGCCCGGGAGACCCGCTCTATCTCCACATGAAGCATTTAGGGCTTAATGATGTGTATATTTTCATATGTGGGCAGCTGACATTCCCCATGTAAACTATTTGCAATTTCCCCATGTGGACAGACTCAGCTTTCAGGAAAAGCTGAGCAGGAGAAAGAGCCGAGACTTTCTAGAAGAAAGAGGCTCCAGAGGGTCCGGTCCCCTTCCCTCTGCACGAGGGGGGCTGTTCAGGGTTGGCTTGCCCTGCCCATGCCAGGGTGGAGGCAGCTGTTTCTTGGGGGACCACCCCCATTTCTCCTCGGGACTGGGGCCGGGGGAGGAGCGCTCTCCCAGCTGGGCCCTGGCCACCCCTTGACCCTTCACGAGGGAATCTGCGTCAGCGGCGGGGAGTTCTGCACGCAAGGCTGCCCGGCTGCAGTAGGCGGGGACAGGGCTGGGAATCCAGCCGGCCCGAGACAACTGTGGGCGTCTGGGAGGGGGTCCTGAGCAGAGGGCATGTGCTGGCCTTGGACCCCCGTGGCTCCCCAGAATAATCCTGTGAGGTGGGGCTTAGTGTGAAAATTGAGTGCCCCCCCCCAGATGTGGACACTGAGCCATAGGGAGCTCTTTCAAGGGCAGTACTGTGATTTTACCTGTTTCATTGAACACACATCTGGTGCACCACAAATGCTTATAGACAAAATAAAGAGTGGACGGTGGACCTGAGGTTCAAGTCCAGGCCTGTCTGTCTCCAAAACCTGTAATCTGTCCACCCCACTGTGCTGAAATGAACTGATGAGTTCCCGGAACAGAGCAGATTCTGTGCTCAATGTATTTGTGAATAAATGTGTGTGTGGCGGGGTGTGTAAAGCACACCCGTGCATAATGGGGAAGAGGGAGGGGGAGAGCAAGGGGGTCTGTCCACCCAGAAGTGTTCATGAGGTCATCTGGCCTAGCTCCCTGCCTTGGGCTGATCAAGTTCTTCTTGGGGATTTTCTCAATTAGAACTGGGATAAAGGATTAGTCCCCATCTCAGGCAGAAACCATGGGCTGGAGGAGTGGGGGCTGCTGGCCGGGGGAGAACCTGGAGCTCCAGGGGTGCCTCAGTCCAGGTGCAGCCATGTCTGGTAAATCATCTGATTATACAAGAACACTCCCCCGTCTTCTTCCAATAAATTCCCCCTCTGTTTGAGCAACTCATGGGTTAAGTATCTGACAATTACCAACAGAAGCCCAGACTGGTTCACCATCTGTAAAATCAGGGATTTGGACCAGGTTGACTGTGAGGGCCCTTCCAAGCCTGAGAGGAGGCTCCCCTTCCCCGGCTGGGCTCCCCTCACCACAAGCGAACTCAGACCAGCCCACCCAACCCCTGAGATGGGACCCAGTACTAGAGACGGGGGACTGGAAGGAGGAGGAGATGGAATGAGGGGGCTCGTCCTGCTCCCAAGTCCTGGCTCGATGTGAAACAGACTTGTAGGAACACTGCCAGCCGACAAAGCAGAAAACTGGGTGAGCCGCAGCCTCAGAGAGCATCTCCTCACCTGAGGGTGATTTAAGGTCTGGCTGACAGGAAGAAAAGGCACCCTTCTTCCACCTTCTCAATCAAAACCTACAGGCCAAAAAGCCACTGCCACGTGCCCTGTGTCTGCCTGGAGCAGCCCCCCGGCAGGCCGGAGACCTAATGCATGAGCCCCAAACCAGAGCAGAAGCAAGGGGAAAAGGCAGGACTTGGGGGTTTTGCTGGTCATTAGGTCGGCCCAGTCAAACACTCAGGAGTGAACTGCTGTGGGGCTCTTGTTCTATCCTAAGGGGTTTTGGCCACAACCCCCAACTCCTCCCAGGAATGTCCCCATGGTCAATCCAGTTGGAAAGCACTGGAAGCTGGTCTGGATGGCCTGAGCATGGTGCAAGATGTGATGCCACTGAGCAAGGATGCACGCCTGGACAGGCGGCTGGCACCTGGAGGTCCTCAGGCGCAGGCAGGAAAACTGGCACATCTCCCCTTCAAGTAAGACCTGGGACCCCTTCTCAGTTCTAAGGGAAGACGATGCTCAGTGCATCTCATGAAAGCAGGCACGGTCTCCAACCACAAATGGATTCACCACGGAGCAGAGGAGACTTCAGCACTGGCCACGCCAGCTCAGCAGAGGTCACATTCCCTAGGTCAGCAAAGTGGAGAAGCAGCCCTTGAGAAACAGCCACAGCCCTTCAAGAGCTTTAAAAGCTTAAAAGAGCTTGACCCATGTTTCCTTTGCTATTCAAGAGGCTTCGCAGAAATCAGGATGAAGGGCTTTTAGGGGTCGGGAAGAGAGAGAGGACATTTTTAAACACTGGCAAAATTCAACCAGGGGCCCTGAGAACCAAGTAACTTTAATGAGAAAGAGAGGAAAATACACAAGCGCCCCTGACCTAGACCTCGACCCTTTACGTCAAAGCAAGAAACCATCATTAAGAAAATGAAACGTGCCCCGGACGTGAAGTGAGGGGCCAGCCAGGCTCTGTCAGTTTGATAATCCGGGTCATGACCCGCGAGCCCAAAGTAGGTGACGGCAGATGACAGGCTGTTTACCCAGGCTGAGCACGGGCTCGGGGAACCACAAGCAGCTGCACAAGCAGAAGCAGATTTTCCCCAGCACGGGGACGAGGGGTTTGAGCCCAGTTAGCAGGTAGCTCGCGAGGGGCTGGGATGCAGAAGGCCATGGCAGGGTGCGTCCCTCATTCCCGGAGCCTGGGAGGGGGTTGGGCAGGTGGACTTCCCACCCCCCAGAAGACACTTGCTCTCCCCCTGCTCCATCGCATACAAACCAGCTTCAAGTTGAAATCGGGTTTGAAACAGCTTGGCCTTAGATTTTTCTCCCATAAAGACTTCACTCCATGGAGTTAGGGAGTGAAGGAGGGGCAGCAATCTCCTAAGATCCAGGGAGGTGGTTTTTCTGCCCAAGACCCACAGACAGGGAGGCCTCTGAGGCCCACGGTGAGCAAGTGGAGCACAGGCTCCCACAGACAAGTGTCACTGCCCACCCGGGGTCGGGCAGGAAGGCAGGTGCCTTCAGGAAGCCTCCGTCTGATTTCTCTGTCTTCAGCCAATCTAAAGAGAGGAATTCTGGGCAGGAAAGACTAACCACATGAGAATGGGGCCAGCATCAAAGGGACTTCTGCTTTTCTGACCTGGAAGGGCACGAGAAAGGAAAAAGGGACCTTTCCGGGCCTGCTCTGTCCTACAGCGTGGAGCCCCAGCTGGGCCCATCAGCCTCAAGGATGTTGGGAGGAGCCGAAAAGAAATCAGGCTGCGGGCAAAGGAGAATTTGTTTTCCAGGAACGGTGGAGGGGAAAAGAACAGAACATACATATACTTGATGGGCCATTACCTGGGAAGACCATGGTGTGAGAAAATGCTACTGAGGCAGTAGAAAGTGGGAGCTGAGGCCACAGTTGGGGGCCCATAGCTGGACCGGGGCCAGGAGAGACCAGGCAGCCGGGGGGCCACGTCTGACATCAGCCCCGCCTCCCCTTCCACCTCACCACCCCTGGTGGCCCTGGGAAACTGATTCGGGGGAAATTCTGTCTTTAGTTAACTTTTGAAACACACAGGGGAAGAAAAGCCCGGAGCCGCTGAACCAGACAGAGCTGGGGGATATTAGCCCAGCTTCACCCTCACTCGCTAGGGCACCTCAGGGTAAACAGGGACAGTTACAGGAAGCTTGAATGAAGGAAATGCGTAAAGCATGTGGCTCACAGGAAGTGCTCAGCTGCTGCTCCTTTTCCACCCACCCTCATTCAGACCCAGCCTCCGTGAAGGAAGGAGACGCAAAGGTGGTTCAGGGCCTGGAATCAAATGGCAGCCGCCCCTTGAAGGGGCATTTCCATTTAAAAGGCACAGCTGCCTGGAGGGCGGACCCTCTGGCACCGGCTGCCTTTTCCGCCTTGCTCCGTCATCACACACGTCTCAGCAATTACACACTTACTGGCTTGAAGAATAAGAACCTCCGAGAAATTCAGGCCCAGCTGCAGGCCAGCCCCGGTGGGAAGAAGACAGCGAGCCGGGAAGGATTCCTTCCGTCCTGGCTCCATGCTGCCAGCACGGGGCTGCGGAAAGCTCAGTGAGGAACATTCCAGTCTCCTCTCATGAGCTGTGAGCCCCTGGGGGTCCAGAACTCTCTCTGGGTTTTATTTCCCTCATCTGTGAAATGAGGAAGCTGGCTTAACTCAGTGGTTTTCAAACTGGGCTATGTGGAACCCTAAGTAGTGTCCTCAGAGCCAGGGGAGTAGGGAGGTGAGAGATGGGTCCAGCCCCCAGCCCTGGCAACCGCAGCAGTTCTTTTTATCTGTGGCTAAAACTGTTTGAAGGCCCTGGACTGGCGCGCCTCTGAGATTGCCCTGGGGGGTGTCCTCCCCTCAGGGTACACTGAAGGACAAGGTTCCCGGGGCTGGGAGCTCTGGCCTGATGCTCTGCAATTTCTGGCGGCCAAGGCCTCATTTAGAGTGGCTCGAGAAGGAGGAGCCCGCCCTAGGGAGACACACAGCAGCTGGGCCCTGGGGCAGACTTCAAATGACCCAGGAGCCCTTGAAGGCCCTGCTGCTCTCTCCCAGAGGCACCCTCGCTCTCCAGCAAGGGCTCCTGGGTCATTAACAATTCCTCAGTCGAGAAGCTGTGGAAGTGGAATCTGAGGCAGGGAGTTACTTTAGGAGAGGGGGACACTGGAGGAACAAGTCCCGGCCACACCCCTACCCCCAGCTGTGTGACCTTGTGCGTGTTACCTAACCTCTCTGTGTCTCTGTCTCCCCTTCTGCAAATTGGAGATATCAATTCGTGGGGTTTAAGCTTTGCAGATTAAGTGAATTCACATTTAAAGCCCTTAGCACTGTTTGGCACATGGTAAATGCCGCACATGCCTGCTGATTTTACCAGTACTATAGGTGATTAGTGGGAGGGCCCTTTCAGCATCTGGGCCAGCCTCCTCACTCTACAGCTGAGAAAGCCGAGGCTCCAGGAGAGGAAGCATCTGGCTGTGAGGCACTGTGGGACAAGGACAGGCTTTGGGGGCTCTGTCCCCTGCTGGCTCTTCTTGGACGATTACTTAATCCCTTTGAGCCTCCATTTCCAATCATTTCAGAGGTGCGGTTATGAGAATTGAGTGAAACACGGGGTGTGAAGTTCCAGGCATGCAGTAGATGCTCAATAAAAGCTGGCTCCCCCCCTGCCTTGCCCCAGGCAGTCAGTGCAGAGGACTGTGGCTTTTTTTTCCCATTTTGATTCCTCTCTGTTGCTCCCACAGATGTCAGAGGAAAAAGCCCAGGACCCCCCACCTCTACACCCACCGCCATCCCCACCACTGCTGCCCGAGAAGACTCCAGGAAGTTCCTTCCTCCAGTTTTCTTTTTACTCATCTTCCACCCTCCGGTCCCCTGGCAGGGCTGTGGAAGGAAGTGGGAAAAGCCAGGATCCGTGGCCCAGCTGGCCCAGCTGCCCTCCCGTCCCAGCCAGCCGCCCAGGAGACCCTGCTCGGGAAGAGCTCACGCGAGGGCGACCTCTGACCTTGCGGATTTACTGCCAGATGCTGTTCTGGATGCGGGGAGACGAGGGCCAAATGATTCTTGTGTCTGGGAGCCCAAGCAGCCGTGGAGGATGGGATGGGCACATGGAAGGCAGGGATTTGCCCAAACCATCCATATCCCGTGCACTTGGTTAACCCTGGAATCCAAGCACAGCCTCTAAGCCATGTCTAGACCATGTCCTCCAAGGCCACAGACCCCAGAAAGGGAGATCAAGAACAAGCCTGACTCCTAGTCCAGTGCTCTTTGCTTGGAGGCCATGCGGTCCCTACCCACGACAAGCCAGGATTTATATAATAATTCATGGATTGGGAAGTAGACAGGGAGCCCAGCACTTCCCAAAGTCGGTGAGATGGTACCCAAGGAGAAGGTCTCCCTATATTTTTAATACCTTGCTAACTCTTGCTAATCTCCCTTTAAAATGAAGAGAAAGGAGGCTTCAGGCTCAGAGCCTTGGGCAGACAACAGAGAATCTAGCTAGGATTAAATATCAGTTTTTCCGGTTATCTTTATGCAAGGTTGTCAGCCATGTTCCTGATACAAGATTTCCTTGTTAAAAGATTAATTAGCTAATTTTTAGAACAGTCATAGGTGTACAGAAAAATCATGCAGAAAGTGAATTCCCATATTAACTCCCCTCCCCAGTTTTCCCTATCATTAACATTTTGCATAACTGTGGTAATATTTGTTACAGTTGATGAACCAATACACAAGGTTTCCTTTTAAAACTCACTTCATTTTAAGCTAAAAAATGAATTGCTTTAATGAAAAACATAAATAATCAGGAGGGAGGTATGAAAATGTAGCAAAAACAGTGAAGGAACTATGAGAACGACTGGAGGCCATGAACCCATTTGAGCACCCCTTTTATCATCCCCATTTTTCAGATGGGGAAACTGACGCTCCAGTCACACAGCTGGGAAATGGCAGAACAGGGGGTCTATGGGATCCTGAGGACCCCTGATGCTGGTCCTGTGGGGAGAGAAGGGAGGGTGCCAGGGTGAGGGTGCCAGAGAAAGAGAGAACTTGGAATAAATTATTAGTTCTTTTCATTCTAGCTCTTTTTTTTTAAAAAGTGCATGTTTTCTGTAGAGCCAAACAAGCCTTAGGAATGGATTTATTTTGTGCAGAAACTTGGGCTGATGGGGAATTTCTCCTTAACAAGAACACACTTCCTGCATTACCCTAGTATTCTTTATAGAAACAAAGGGGCAGCCCCACCTCTGTGGGGGCCCAGTGACCAATATCCTGCTAAGACACGTGTCCGAAGGCTGGCTGGGGCGCGCCCAGCGTCCCACAGAGGAACGCCCAGGTGGCCGGTCCCTGTCACCTCCATTATCCAGGATGAAACTCACGCAGGCCTGTTCAGCAGGACCTTCTGCCAGGGTTGAGCTTCCCCCAGCACATGCCCTAGAAAAACCACATTGGAAGCTGGCACCACCCCACAGGCCTCAGTGATAGGGTAGGGCAGCCTGGGTGGGGCAGTTCAAAGACCTGCTCATTAGCTCAGGTCAAATGCACCACTGCAAAACATCCTATAAATTTCACGTCCCATCTTGGGGACTGCTAGGAAGATCTGAAAGCAGATTTGTAAGATGTCAGCGCAGTGATGGATACACAGGGGCTCAAAGCCTGGAGACTGTTGTCATGTCAGCTGGGATAAGGGCTAGAATGTTCTTGAAGCAGGCCTGGCCTTGCTCTTCCTGATAGTCAATAGGACTTGGACTCTCCAGGGGGGGCTGGTTCATGAGCATAGTATGGACTAGGATTTGTTTACTTTCACCCAGATGCTCCCTGTTCCCTAAAGAGCTGACATCTTACAAGGGGGAAAGAGACAAGTCATTTAAAAGCAAGTAACAAAAATGAAGTCAGTATTTGATCCATAATAAACCTTTCTGCTTCAAAGGACACCATCAAGGAAGTGAAAAGACAAACTGCAGAATAGGAAAGAATATTTGCAAATCATATTTCTGATACACATACCCAGAATGTGTATCTTACACAAATATCTTATAAAGAACTCTTACAACTCAATATGAAAAAGGCAAAACAACCCAATTAAAAAATGAGTAAAGGATGTGAATAGACATTTCTACAAAAAGATATGCAAATAACCAATAAGTACATGAAAAGATGCTTAAGTTATTAAGGAAATGCAGATCAAAACCAGAATGAGATAGCACTTCACCCTCACTAGGATGGCCAAAATTTAAAAAGATGGAAAAAGCACAAATGTTGTCAAGGATGTAGAGAAACTGGAACCCTCATACACTGCTGGTGGGAATATAAAACAGTCTGGCAGTTCCTCAAAAGGTTAAATGTAGTTACCAAATGACCTGGCAATTCTACTCCTAGATATATACCCAAAGGAAGTGAAAACATACATCCACACAAAAACTTGTAAATGAATGTTCATGGTAGCATTATTTATAATAGCCCCAATGTGGAAACAATTCCAAAGTCCATCAACTGATGAATGAATAAACAAAATATGTTATATCCACACAATGGAATATCACTGAGGAATAAAAAGAAAGGAAGTACTGATACATGCTAAACGCGGATGAACTTTGAAAACATTGGGCTAAGTAAAATAAGCCAATCACAAAAGGCCACTTACTGTATGTCCATTTATATGAAATATCCAAAATAGGCAAATCCATAAAGACAGAAAGATCAGTGGTTGTCCAAGGCTGAGAAGAAGAGGGAATGTGGAGTGACTGCTAATGGGTATAGGCTTCTTTTTGGGGTGATGGAATGCTCTAGAATCAGACAGTAGTGATGACTGCACAACTCTGTGAATATTCTAAAAATCACTTAATTGTACACTCTTATAAAGGTAAATTTTATGGTATGTAAATTATATCTCAAAAAAAGCTGTTATTTTTAAAAATGAAGTTTGCAGTGATGGATGACATATAATACTGTTTTCATTATCACTTATTATCATTATTATTTATTATTATAATTAGGAATATTTCCTGGTCACCTCAGCTCAGAGTGACCCTGTTGCCTTCTGAACTCCTGTCATCTGGTCTGCAGGGGAACTGGCAGGGGCGCTGCCAGCTCTTCAGAGAACTAAGCCACACATCTGTAATCAACTGTGGGGCCCCCTGGCCAGCTTCTCTGAGCCGACAAACTTGAGAATATATGAAAGACATGCCACACTCCTGGCTATTTGACCAGCCCCAGAAACTACCTGCCCTTTCAGCCTGGGAATTGGAGGGAGGACGTTTTGGCTGGTGTGCTCACCCAGTACTCCGTATGCCCCCTGTATTTTCTGGCCTCCCTCACTGGCCAATGGTCTGTGAGAGGGTGTGATGTGTCACTTCTGGGCCAAGGCAGTCAGTTGCACAGGTGCAGCTTTCATCGATCTCTTCCCTTTTTGAAGTTTCCATGGAGGCAACTCATTCAAGATGGTGGAGCCACAAGACAAAAGCAGCTGGGAACGGGGAGATGATGCTTACTTTGTACATTTTTAATAAGGTTGACTGTAAATGTTTGGAAATGGATAGAGGTGGTGGTAGAACATTACTGTAAGTGTAATTAACAGTGCTGAATTATGGGTATGATTATGGTTGAAAGGAGAAGTTTAGGATTGTGTCTGTCACTAGCAGGAGAGCCAGAGGATAAAACCCAGGCTGTATAACACAGTGAACCCTGTTGTGGATGATGACTGTGATTAATTGTACAAATATAAGAGTGTTCTTACATGAGCTAGAACAAATGTATGTCACAATTATAAGGGGTTAATAATGGAGTGGTTTTGGGGGGAAAATACACCTTATGCAGACTATGGACTAGAGTTAACAGTAATACTGTGATATTCTTTCATCAGTTGTGACACAGGTACCACACCAATGCTAAGTGTCAATAATAGGAAGGTAGAAGAGGTATGGGATTTTTCCTTTTGGAGCAAGGAGCATGTTCTCATACTGATTGTGGTGATGAATGCACAACTCTGTGATTATAATGAGAGCCACTGATTGTACACTTTGGATGGATTGTTTGGTGTGTGAATAAAACTGTTTATTAAAAAAAAAAAAAAAGCAGTTGGGATCCTGAGTCACCCATGGAAGAAAACTACCCAGGAGAGTTTACGACCCAATCAGACTGCATGGGAAAGAGAAAGCCCCTGCGATTTGGGGGTTGGTTTGCTGTGGCAGCGAATGTTAATCACCCTGCCTTTTAAGAAGTCCAGCCTCTCTGTCCAGCCCTCCCAGGCTGGGGGCCCTAAGCACTCCTCCTTGGCCTCTCACGTCTCCACTGGTGGGAGTTTCATGTCTAAATGTTTTCCACACTCAGGCTGATTTCTAAAATGTTCAAGCAGGGAGGGGCAACTCACTAACACGCAGCATGGGCTTGGGGCCTGCCCATTTTATCCATGATTCTCACCACCACTCCACCCACTTGACAAAGAACTAGAAGCACAGAGAGGTTAAATAACTTCCCCAAGGCCATGCAGCTAAAAGAGCCAGGCCTGGCTTTGAACCCACTTCTATCTGATTCAGAACTCACTTTCTTGACACAGCACACTGAGGCCTTTCAGTTAGTTCTCCAACAGCTCTCAACCCATTCTGTGCCAGTTTGAATGTATTATGTCCCCCAGAAAAAGCCATGTTCTTTGATGCAATCTTGTGGGGCAGACATATTAGTGGGGATTAAGTTGGAAGGTTTGGATGAGGTTGTTTCCATGGAAATGCACCCCACCCAACTGTGGGTGGTAACTCCGATTGGATAATTTCCATGGAGGTGTGGCCCCACCCATTCAGCATGGGCCATGATTAGTTTACTGGAGCACTATATAAGCTTAGACAGAAGGAGCGAGCTTACTATGGCCAAGAGGGACACTTTGAAGAATGCACAGGAGCTGAGAGGAGCTGCAGACAAGAGGCAGTTTGAAGATGGCCATTGAAAGCAGACTCTTCCTCCAGAGAAGCTAAGAGAGGACAAACACCCCAAGAACAACTAAGAGTGACATTTTTGAGGAATTGCAGCCTAGAGAGGAACGTCCTGGGAGAAAGCCATTTTGAAACCAGAACTTGGAGCAGACGCCAACCACGTGCCTTCCCAGCTAACAGAAGTTTTCCGGACACCATCGGCCATCCTCCAGTGAAGGTACCCTTTGTTGATGGACACTTTATGGCCTTAAGACCATAACTTTGTAACCAAATAAACTCCCTTTTATAAAAGCCAATCCATTTCTGGTGTTTTGCATTCTGGCAGCATTAGCAAACTAGAAAACATTCCAAAGCCCATCCTTGTCTGTTGTCCTCCAACAGGTCCTTCCAAACAAACCCTGCCTTGTATGAGAAACTGATGGCAAGAGTTGACACAGTGTCCAAAACTCTTCGAATGCAAAGGTTCTGCCCCTTGGGCAAGTCCCCTTGGGACTTTATCCACCATTTAAGGGTTTGAAGAGCATCACCCCATGGGGAGCATGAATTCAGCTGTAGGCATGGGTTGCTTCTGAGAAGGGGACTTTCCAACCTGGCTCTCAGCAAACACACGATGTCAGACCCCATAGCATATGGTCCAAGTGCTGTTCCCCAGGAACAGACACGAAGCAGGAGAGGTAAGGGCTCCAAGAAAGGAAGCTTCCCAGGTCTCCCCTCCTTGCTTCATGAGCCCTGTGTGCCCAGCACTGTGCTGGGGCAGGGGACACACTGTGGCGCATGGACCATTCCCCTGTTCCAGTGAACAGTCAATCCTGTGGAGAAGCCCCACCTAGAAATGACCCTCAAGTGTGTTCTCCATCTTCCTTGGGGGGGCCTCCACCCACTCAGCAACTCCAGACATCAACCAGACAGGTGCTCAATCCTTCCCACCCCAGCTGGCCCATCCCTCCTAAGCATCACCAAAGTCCCTTGCTCCTCCCCGTGCTCCCGGCTGCACCCAGCTTGGCTCACTGTCATCCAGCTCCCTGGATGGCCTTTTGCCCACAGTCCTTCCCTCTCTTACCCTTCCATGTGGCCAGAGAGAACTTTCTACAATGTAAATGACATTCAAAGTCCTAGTGGTGCCCCACTGCCTTAGGATGGCATCAAATTCCTTGGTGAGTTTGCCAGGCCCTGTGCCAAAGGCCTCCCCTTAGCCTCCTGCCAGCCGCCCTTCCTTCCACTTCTCCAACAGTGACCACCCCGTGCCTTCCTACCCCAATGCCAGGGTTTCTCAATCTCATGCTACTGACATTTTGGGCCAAATAATGCTCTGTTGTGGGAGGCTGTCCTATGCATTGTAGGACGTTGAACAGCATCTCTTGCCTCTACACACTTGATGCCAATAGCACTGCTCCCCTCTCCCCCGAGTTGTGACAATGTCTCCAAACATTGCCAGGTGTCTCCTAGAGGACCAAACACCCCCAGATGGGAACTACTGCTCTATATCTTTGCCCATGGAAGGCTCGGCTCCTTCCTTCATACTTGGCTTCCTCTTCCTCCTTCTTTAAGATGTGACTCAGCAGCATCTCTACCCAGAAGCCTCCGTGGCCCGCCCAGGCTGGATGCCCCACCCTTCCCTGTGCACAGCTGCACCACTATCTGTGGTGACACAGACACAGACACAGACACTCACTGCACTGTCTATCTGTCTATGTGCTGTCATCCCCTCTGGGAGGCAGGCTCCTCTGAAACCTCGGGTGCCGGGGCATGGAAGGGCGGACTGAAGGGACCTGAAGAACCACAACAACCAAGCAGCAAGCTCTAGGACCACCTGGGGAAAAGGGATGGATTCTGACCAGAGGTGGGACAGGCTCGGTGGGGCCAGAGGCCCTAGAGCTGAGCAGGGACACAGAAGTGGGAGAGATGGAGTATGGAGTAGGGCTTACAGCCCGAATGAAGGCAATGTGGTGTGGATGTCAAGGTCAGATTGGGAATGGCATGGCAGGAGCCCTGAGTTTGAGGGCTCTGGGGAAGGGAAAAGTAACAGGAGATAAGGATGTTAGAGTAGGATGTATGATCAGGAAGGCCCCAGGGACATCCTGCAGTGAAATTAAAGGGAAAAAATAGGGTTTCAGGGTCAAGTAAGTTTGGGAAATGCTTGGTAACAGTTAAATGGATTTCTTTATTGCAGGACTTCTCAGGACCTTTAATGCACTCACATGCTGGGAAAATCTTCACAAAGAGGAGATATGGCATGCTGGTTGCCCAGTGGATCACAGAGTATCTCAAACGGTCCATGTCCTATTGTCAACCCTTTGGAAAATGCTGCTCAGAGCTGAGCTGCACCTTGAGGTAGAGGACTGATGGCAAGGACAAGCTGGCCTGGGTTTAGGGACAGTGGCTCCCTGGGTTGTTCAAAGTTCTCAAGTTCTCAGAGCCACTAACTAGCTCAGCCCCTTACTCAGCCCCTCACCCCCTGTTCCTGGGCATTGGCTGTACAGAGAAGTGAAACAGGCTCCTGAGCAAGCTACCACGGGAAGGACTGGGAAGGCAGCACAAAATTTATTGTAGGAAAACAGTCGTCCCAAGAGACCGCTTTGACCACCTCCCTCCAGGCCCCTGGGCCATAACATATGGTGTGGTTTATATTTTTAAATTGAGGAGTACTTAAGGAAAAACTGTTGGCAGGCTGTTAGGCACTTGTAAAGCCATCTGAGCCGATGGGGAGCCTGGCCCCTGAGCCTTCAGGAGATGGAGGCAGCTCCGGGCAGAGGTGGGGCGGCTGGAGGCCCCACACCAGGGTTGGCTAGCAGAGGCTTCTGGACCGGGTTGGCCAGGGCAGGTGAAAGAGGGAAGCGGTTACCCCAGTGGCAGCCCCAGTGCCTGCTCCTGTCCCCCACCTTGAAAAAGACAAAAGCAACTATTCCAGCTGGCAAGGCTGGGCAAGGTGGGCACTTCACCTTCACTGCAGTCAGTCAGGCAGACGGCGCTGGGGAGAGGGTGGGAAACAGCACAGCCCAATGCAAAGCGTAAGGGCTCCGGGATCGTGCAGGCCCGGTGCAAAACCCGGCACTGCCACTTACAAGCCTGTGACCTGGATAGGGACAGCCCTTCCAAGCCTCCCCCTGCTCATCTGTAAGGAGAACTGATAAACTCTACATCACATGGTGACAGCAACAACTAAGTGAGATGGGGCCTGGCACACAGTGGATCCCCAAAACATGCTAGTTACCATTGTTTAGGGGTACACATATGCGCGGACAGCTCAGAGGGGTGCGGATGGGGTGGACAAAGCTGAGTAAGCAACAGAAAACATCTTTACAGAAGGTGGTTGAAGATTCTAGTAGGTGAGCAGCCTTAGCAAGTTACTCACCCTCGCTGGGCCTCATAAACAGAGCCCTTGGTCAACAGAGGAGCTCAGCCAGTGAGCTCTTATGACTTGCCCATCCTGGGTACTTAAATGCCTGAGAGTGGTGCCTCCTCTGAACTCAGGGTGCCAGTTTATGCCCAGGGCGTCCACACCATCCGCCTGCACTGCCACAGCACGTCATTGCTGCAGCTGGGGTGAACAGAGGCCTGCACAGACACTTCTCTTTGGCCATTTTCAACCTCAGCACTTTCAAGGCGTCTCTGGAAAAAGCAAGGCAGTGCCACCCTACGGCCCCGCCCCACAGTGGCCTTGGAGCTGGCCCAGTTCAGCATCTGGAGGTGTTTTATAGCAGTGAAAGTGTTTGAAGTCCTCCTAAGGAGGGGTGTATGGTTATGATAGAAACAGAAGTAGAGAAATAGCAGAAAGAAAATGACAACTGCTGCCTGTGCAATGGGTACGGCCTTTCCATACGAGGATGAGAAGTAACAAAAGGAAACACCTCTGGTGTGAGGCTGGGCTCACTCTCCCTGCTCCAGGAGTATGGCTACATGTGATGCAGAGAGCCTGGGGGTGGGGGAGCCCCAAGAAGCAGCCAGCATGTGAGGTGGGACAAGAGCTGTCAAGGACCCCACCTTTGCTGAGAAGTACACCAAAGAGGGGCTCATCAGCCTCAGGGGACTTTTGTGTCATGTAGACAAAAGTTATAAAAACCCAGAGCCTGTCTATGAGTGAGCAGGAGAAGAGAGGCCTGGTTTAAACCCTGAAGGACCTACCGTGGCAGCCTTCACAGGGCACACCTGTTGCTGGAAGAGCTCCTGCATCTGGCCCAGATTCCTTCTGTCCATAATGCTCTCTCTGCCTCACGAGTGGAACTAAACCAGGGAATCTAGAAAGTCTATGTTCAATTGTGTCTGGCTTTCACACAATTATGAATCGACACAAGCTGCTGGGAATAGCAGAATACCAACCCGCCCCCTGCCCCAAGGTGGCATGCAGTCAGGTCCTTTCAAATTAGGAACCCACTGGGCAAATGCATTTTCCTGTCGCCATCGTTGCTCGTACGAATTCCAGGTGGGTCACGGGCTGTCTCTCCTCCAGGACTAAAAGTCATATCTGGGAGTCTCTGAGTTTCCTTGGCAACACATCTCTTGCTGGCTGGAAGCATCTCCTGTCTTCTGTTGTTTTGTTATTTCTTTGTTTGATTCTTATCTTGTGAATCCTTGCACTCCCTCAATGTGGGCTTGGGGAGGACAGATTCTGTGATTGCCCAATTTGAAGGGACCTTCTGAGATTATCTGAGCTCCCACCCATTTGACAGCAAAGAAGACTGAGGCGCAGGGAGAGGAAGACCCAGGATTGTGGGGAGAGCCAGGTCCAGAAGGTGGGGCTGCTTCCTGACTTGTGTGGATGGATGAACGGCAGGGACCCCAACAGACAGGCTGTGCTGATCTCAGTTCACCGACAGCCTGGAGCAGCTCCCAGGGGCAGAGGCTGCTGCAGCGGCACAGGTCTGGGGTCCTGAGCCAGGACGAGGCCACTGCTGGCCCACAGGGTGCACCCACCCAACCTGTTCACAAGCAGGACTCATCTCGGGCTTCCAGTGCCGCTCAGAGGGGCGCCCAGCAGGTAGGGCCACTTTCATGACAGGGGGAGTGAGACCCAGTGAGAGCGTGACTTGACAAAGTTATAGACTAGATGGGACTAGAACCCCTGGCTCCCAGGCCGGGCTCTATGAACTGGGTCGAGGAGGCATTTCTCTGTCAAGCTGGAGGTAAAAGGGAACAGGCCCTAAGGCACTGAGGCCCCTAGGACCCCGAAGATGACACTACCTGGACCCTTCAAACATCCAGAGCCTCCAAGCTCAGGTCCAGGGAGGCCCCTCGCCCTTCGATACACTCCCTTCGAGCCCTGCATTCCTTCACGTGTTCAACGGTGTGTGGAATGCTCTGTCCACGCGGCTTCGGGTGTCTGCTGTGCCCCCTGATCACCCCCTGACCCTTGCCCTCCACACCTACCCCTCAGAACCAACCCTGCTGAGCCCTTGCTCTGGACACTCCTGACCCCTAGCTCTGTCGAGTTCCACCTGTCCTGCCACAAACACTTGTGGGTGGGCAGTAGGCAGCAGGAGGGCCCTTCGAGGGAACCAGGTGTGGGTGCTCTCAGAGCCAGGATGAGATTCCCAGAGGCCAGTGGCAGCTGCCAGGCAGGTAAGTCCCACCTCCCCAGATGACACGGCACAGGCTTGGGGCCCAGCCCAGGTGCCCAGACAAGACTCTATTCCTCCTGCTGCGGGGCTGGGTGGCCGCTTACCTTTGGGGTGAGGTACTTGGTCATAATTTCCTTCCCTTTCTCTCCCAGTTTCTCATCCGGAGTAACTTCATATTCTGCCTAAAACAGAAGCAGAAAAGGAACAACAGATTTGCTTGTGAGCTTTGAATATCACAGAACCTTTTACAGGGCAGGAAACTGAGGCCCAGGGAGGGGAAAGATGTGGCCAAGGGAGGCTGGTCTCCAGCCCAAATGATTCTGTACCCTCTGTGGACACCAGCACTAGCCCAGTGGTCCTCTGCTTGGGTTGCACAGCGGAATCCCCTGGGAGTGATGACAAATACCGGTGTGAGGGCCCCACCAGCCAGCAGGCACCTGTGCAGCCAGGGTCAGAACAACCAACTCCGAGGAAACCACTGGAAAATAACGGGCCACCAAACTGAGAGGCCACGGGGAGGGTGCCTTAGGTCACAAGCAAGCTGCATGATCTTAGACAATTTCCTCATCCTCTATAAAGCGCAGATGAGAACAACACCTACTTATAGGGCCACTGCACACATAGAATGTGATAAAGCTTTTAGCCCAGAGCTTGGCACATAATAAATACTCAATAAACAGCAGCTATTACTATCACCAGCATCATTATCAAACCTCACAAGGAAAAGCAGTAGAACAAATGCCCTTCGTTTTTCATCTTTTGGCTTACAAAGCGAACAAACTGAGTTTTCTTTTTTTGTTTCAGATTCTATTTTTTTCATTGTGATAATACGTATATAACATAAAATTTGCCATTGTAACCATTTGTAAGTGTACAGTTCACTGGCATTAACTACCTTTAAAATGTTGGGCTACCATCACCACCATCCATTACCAAAACTTTTTCTCATCAACCCCAAACAGAAGCTCTGTACCCATTAGGCAATAACTCCCCATTCTCCCTCCCGCCAGAATCGGTCACCTCAATTCTACTTTCTCTCTTTGAATCTGTCTCTATGAATTTGCTTATTCTAGATTTCTCATATAAGTGTAATCGCGTAGAGACGTTTGTTGACATGATCTTATCGGAACCTCAAAAGCACTCAGGTAAGTGATGTGGGAGAGCTGGGGTTACCTCGTCCCCCACCCCACCCCCCTTTCTACAGATTAAGATTGAGAGGTTCCAGATGGCAAAGAGATTTGCCCAGGGTCATTCACTGGAGACAGCAGGGCTGGGACTGGAACCTACAAGCCCAGAGCTCTTTCCCAACAACACTAAGGAATTTAGTACTCCAGATCACTGGTCAAGCCAGTGGGACCGAGCCCTAAAGAAGTGAGGTCTCTGAAAGACAGACTTTTTGATTTTCCTTGACCCCAGTGAGGCTCCTTCACTCACTTGCCAAGTGGGGAAAAAAAGGCCTTGAGTAAACAAGAAGCCTGGGTGAGCTTGCCTTTCTCACCAACACAGGAGATTTAATTGCAAATTGTTTAAAACCGTATCAAAATCTACTACCCAAGGATTTGTCAGCCTCGGTCCTGACAAGAGACGGAAGGGAATGACAATCAGTACAGACAGACTGACGCTCTTTCCCCAGGCAGATTTTTCACTGTGGATTGGGACCCCCTTACACCCACCCAACCAGCTCTCCTCACTCACTTTAAGACAACATCACCGCTCGGTGTCTGTGGCACAACTTAACTTCTCCCCAGCCCAGCAGATACTCCTGGCAAAAGGGACAGCATAGGCAGCAGCTGGGAACATCCACAGATGCAGCCAGTCACATTTCCACCCCAAGCGCACAAGTTCCCTTGTATTTCTGTCTCTTTCCTTCTAATGGAAAGGCAAGATTCACTGATCTTCTCCCATGGAAGAGAAGAAACATCAACACTACGATCATTTGGGATCCATTCCAGAGGGCTAAGGAATGGTGGTTCTGGAAGGAAACCAACTTCTTCCTTTCACAGACCAGGACACCGAGGCTCAGAGAAGCAAAGGACTCACCCAGGGTCACAGTCACTAGTGGCACCAGGCCTGGCACCTGGGCCTTCTGGCCTCCACTGAGCCACCGAGTCAGAGCCGCTCTCTCCAAGGGCCAGTTCTTCCTCACCAGTGAGACGAACCTGTGGGACTGATGATTTCTTGAGACCCTTAAAGGACAGAAGGTACTTTTTCCTCTTATTTTCTCCCTCTCTGTTTCCCAATCATTCCCCAAATGGTCACATACACCCATGCACACACTTATGCACACACACACTGTATTCTGAGTCCTGATTATAGAACTGACCTACATGGGCAAGTATCACCTACTGCACTGACCCTACAAGGTAAGTGTTACTATTCCCAATTTACAAATGAGAGGCCAAACGGCTAGTAAGAAACAGAGTTGGGCACAGTGTCTCTAAGGGGCTGAGAGTTCTAGAGCACAGCTGCCCATTCTTTCCCGGTAAGGAGAGAAGGCGCCCCGTGTCCTGCTGCGCCCGCAGCCCTGCCTAGTGGTCTGGCACCACTGGAATTTACCCAGACTGCTTTGCAGGGCGCAGGCATCGGGCAAATGGCCGACCACCATTTGGAGTAACTCAATCCCTGGGTTTGCACCGTCCCAAAATACAACCATGAAGGTGGCTCTATTTAACCAAATGGAGGCCTGAGACTCACTAATCAGCCTCAATAACTAGCTGAAAATATTATTGCTCTCGGTACTAAAACCCACGTTAAAAAAAAAATAACATCACTTTCAGGTCAGTTGCCTCCAAGCAGAGCCCCGGCTGGGTGGACAGGAGCCACAGTTCCACAGGCAGGCAGCCGGGAGCACGCAGGGACAGCACCACCAGCCCGGGATCAAAAGGCCTTTCTTTGAGAGTCCACGTCAGGTCACCGCCACTTGAAGAGCATTTGTGTTGGGAGGCGGAAAACCAACAGGAGGCTTCCAGCTTGGCTCTCCACACCGATTAAGTCACCTGGAGTGACAGGCTGGGTCTCCACAGTGACCCCTGAGATGGGCTGGGGCTCATGGGGGCACAAATGCCAAGAGGCCACCTAGAGAGAGAAGGCCCATTGACCAGCAGCACCAGGGCAGCTCAGCTGGGCGGGCATCACTAAACGCAGATCAAACTCCCCGCCGCCTGAGAAACCACTGCTGTGGGACACCCTTGCCCAGACAGTGGGTGAGAGGTTCTGAAATCAGCTTAAACCAGAAAAGTTGAGCAGCCAAGAGGAGGTTATGCCAATAGCCAGGGATTTCACAATTAGCTTCGGCTTGGGAAATGGCAGCAAGACAGTGACTTCTATGAAAAGAGAGGTAAACTATATGCACAGAATGCCCCTGTGAGCCAGAGTTACCCTACGATCTGGCAATCTCACTCCTAGGTATATACTCAAAAGAATTGAAAACAGGAACCGCAACAGATCCTTGTGCACCAATATTCATGGCTGCCAAAAGGAGGCAGCAACCCAAGTGTCCATCAGTTGATAGATGGATACACAAAATGGTGTCTATCCACACAATGGAATATTATTCAGCCATAAAAAGGAATGAAGTCCTGATACATGCAACAGCATGGATGAATCTTAAAGACATCATGCTGAGTGAAACAAGCCAGACACAAAAGGACAAATACTGTATGATTCCACTTACATGAAATATCTAGAATAAGCAAACTGGAAGAGTCAGAGAGTAGACTAGAGGTTACTGGAGGGAGGGGAAATGGAGAGTCATTGCCTAATGGGTACAGAGTTTCTGTTTAAGGTGATGAAAAACTTTTGGTAATGGATGGTGGTGACAGTAGCACAACATTATGAAAGTGATTAAAACTGCTGAAGTGGACCCTTAAAAATGGTTAAAATGGCAAATTTTATTTTATATCTATGTTACCATGTTACAATTTTTTTAACTTAAAAAATAAAATAAAGGGAAAATATTCAACAACACTCCCCCCCACCAAGAATAAAAGAAAGTAAAAGAATTAGCTCTGTGATTTCCATCTGTAAGACAGTTCCTTCCAACCAGAGATGATGGTGGGCCTTGTCCCCCAACCACAAACGGAAGGACACACAGTCCTCTTTGCTGTTCAGCCCACTTGCAACCGTCACCCAGCCCAGAGCTCAACTCCACTGGCCAGCACTACAAAGAGCACCCATGCTGATTGACACAAGGGGCACATCTCTTCCCAGATACACCCACAGTGGCAACCAAAGAAGGCATTGTTTAATCAGTCTTCTCTTTGCACCATGACTTATGCCAAGCCCGGTAG
>PVKY010002678.1:0-24550 GCA_004027775.1 Bradypus variegatus | reverse complement strand
CATAGCACTTGTTCGACATTGTGGGCAGAATCAGATACATCTCTCCATCCCCTATTGCCTCGCATAAAGCCGGGCCCCAGTGATACTCAACGAATATTTGTTGAATGAATGAATAAACACATCAAAAATAACTAAACAGGAGAAGATGGTGGAGTAGAAAGCTCCAAGAATCAGTCCCTCCACCAAAACAACTATTAAACTGGCAGGAACTGTCTAAATTAACCACTTTGAAACTCCAGAGTCTAGTGGAACACTGTGTAGCAACCAGGGAGGAGCAGGAGGAAAATGCTGGTAAATTGCTATAAATACCAGTGAGTTTCACCCTCCCTGCAGTGGCTAGCATCCCCGTTGCCACAGCCTCACAGTAGGCAGCAGTGGGGACTGGAGCTCAGGCTCCTGACACAGCTTGGTGGTGCCAGGGTGGGTCATAAAGACCTAGTCTTCCAAACTCCAGGGGGGTGTGGTCTGATTCCAGGTCTCTACCTTTGATCAGCTACTTCAGGTCACTTGGGGTCAGATCCGAGAGCATCTATTGTCCCAAACCTCTCTTGAACAAAGTGGCAGAGAAATCTTAAAGACAGCATATTTCCTCAAACTACAGAAAACAGTTAAAGGCTTCATTGACTGGGCAAGTGCTGAATCAGGAAAATGCACCTTCAGAAGCCATAGCAGCAGCTCCTGGCCCACTTTGTTGGCCCCTCCCTCACTGTTTCCACAAGGTTGCACTCCCATTGTGGGCCCCTGGCTCATTCCAGAGGGACAAGAGTGGCCCCTGGGTATATACTGGGATGCCTATATGTCAGCGCCAATCTATCAGCTGAAAGGCTCGGGCTCACCCTCCCAGAGTTTGCACTAAAGGCAGAGAAGTGGCTTGCAGACAGCTGGGACAGTATAAGAAACAATTAAGTTGAAGTAGCATGGGGCAAAGGCTTCCCTGCATTAAGTTACTCAAGAAAGCACTGCATCCAGAAGGGGTAAGAGGTCTATTTCAAAGTGAGAAGAGAGGCATTTACTCAAACTCCTGTAAACCATAAATGAGGAATTTCTAAGGCCTCTGGAAAGCACAAACCAAGGAAAAGAAGCAGGCTCCACTATTTCAGGTCGACACAGGCTCAAATAAGACAGAAAAGTCCCTGTACTTCCCATTTGCCTCAAGCTTATTTTCTTGATAGGTGGGCTAAGTTCTGAAGGAGACCAACAACCAAAGAAGAGCCAATTGGCAAAGTCAGGGAAAGGTGTTTTTTGCTTTGGTTTGTTTGTTTTGATTAGCTCCTGCATTCAAGGAACTCTCTGTCCTATCATTAGCTGGACACAAACTTAAGGAACAGACAGCTCAGGGACTAAACTCAGAGTTAACACTTAAAATATTAAAATGTACAGAGTGCAACAAAAAATTACAATACAAAGAAAGAAATAGGAAATGATGGCACATATAAAAGAAACCATCTCCAAAGAGGAATAGAATTTGGACTTACCAGACATGGACATTAAAATAATGATCCTCAGTACACTCAAGGAGATAAATAAAAACTTGGAGATAAAGCTAAAGATATAAAGAAAACTATGAAGGAACAATATGGGAATCTCTCCAGAAAAATACTGGAGATGAAGAACACAATAACTGAAATGAAAAAATTCCTTAGACAGTTTCAACGGTGGATTGGATATAGCAGAAGAATCAGTGATCTCGAAGGGAAGACAACTGAAATGATTCCTGCTGAGGAGCAGAGAGAGAAAAGAAGAAAAAAGAATGAACAGAGCTTAAGAGACCTGTAGAGCACCATCAGAAATGCCAATATAGCATTACAGCAATCCCAGAAGGAGAGAAAGGGGCAGAAGAAATATTCAAAGAAATAATGGCAGAAAATTTCCCAAAATTTAACAAAAGACATGAAGATGCACATTCAGGAATTTCAATGAACCCCAAACAGGATAAATTCAAGGAGTACCACACCCAGACACATAGTGATCAAATTGTCCAATGCCAAGGACAAGGGGAGAGCTTTAAAAGCTACAAGAAAAAAGCAATTTTTTTTGTACAAGGGAATTCAAATAAGATTGCATCAATTTCTCATCAGAAACCATGGAGGCAAGAAGGCAGTGAGAAGAAATATTTAAAGTGCTGAAAGAAACAACTGCCAACCAAGAATTTTATATCTGGCAAGATTTTCTTTCAAAAATGAGGGAGAGAGTAGGACATTCCCAGATGTGGTTTGGATGTATTATGTCCCCCAAAATGCCCTGTTCTTTAATGCAATCTTGTGGGAGCAGATGTATTAATGTTGATTAGGTTGGAATCCTTTGAGTATTTCCATGGAGATGTAACTCAATCAACTATGAGTGAAATGTTTCATTGGATTATTTCCATGGAGCTACGGACCTCGCCCATTCAGGGTGGGTCTTGATTTATATCACTTGAGTCCTATAAAAGAGCTCACAAACAAAAGGACTTCAGAGCAGTTCAGAGAGACATTTTGGAGACAGCCGCTGAAAGCAGAAGTTTGCTGACACTTTGGGGATGCTAGCCCAGCATTTGCTCTGGAGAAGCTAAGAGAGGACAAAATGCCCCAAGAGCAACATTTTGAAGAATGCACAGGAGCTGAAGGAGGAGCTGGAACACAATCCAAGATCAGCAGATGCCAGCCACGTGCTTCCCAACTAACAGAGGTTTTCTGTATGCCATTGGCCTTCCTTCGGTGAAAGTATACTTGTGTTGATGCCTTCATTTGGACATTTTCATGGCCTTCAGACTGTAAATTTGTAACCAAATAAACCCCCTTTATAAAAGCCAATCCATTTCTGGTATTTTGCATAATGGCAGCATTAGCAAACTGGAACACCAGATAAATAAAAGCAAAAAGATTTCATCACCACTAGATCTGCCCTACAAGCAATGCTAAAAGGGAGTTCTTCAGATGAAAGAAATGGACACTAGACAGTGGTTTGAGGTAGCCCATAAAGAAATAAAGGCTTTTGGTAAAGGTAACCATATGGGAAATTATAAATGCCAGTATCATTGTATTATAGGTTATTAATGTAATCTACTTCTTAGTTATTAATGGTGTTAAAATGAAAATGTATAAAATGTAACAATGTGAGTGTTGTGTCTCAGTGTGTGAATAGTGAGATTTGCTTTGGGGCCTGTGGTAGGAAGTTCACAGGGGGGTCAGGGCTGCCTCCTCAGATGAAGTTCCAAAGAGATGGTCACCAGACTTGCTTCCACTCTCTTGCCCCTCGTGTACTTGCCTCACATGGGATTCTTGCAAGAGTTCCCCTTACAAGACCATTTGGAGACTGTTCTGCTACCCTCAAGAATTAAAGCCTCTATGACCCAGAGTTGCTATGCACCAAATTTTGATGCCTTTTAAATACCTTGATGCCTGTAGCACTACAAATGCTTTCCTATTTAAAATAAAAGTCAAATAAAAAATAACAATAAATCAGTGGTTTCCAATATACAATGTACAAAAATATAATTTTTAACAAGTATCCAAAAAAGATGGGCAGATGGAGGGCTATTGAAGATAAATTGGTATCAAATCAGATATGATTATTATCAATTTAGGATGTTAAATTTTAACCTCATGGTAACCACAAAGAAAATACATGAAAAATATGCTCAGAAAGAAGTGAGAAGGGACACAAACTGATACAATACAAATAAAAATAAATAAATATGGAAGTAGGCATTGATGGAAGAATTGAGGGTCACAAAAGATATAATAATTAAAGACTAAATAGCAAAATGGCAGAAGAAAGTCCTACATGATCAGTAGTGATTTTAAACATAAATGTTTAAACTCTCCAGTAAAAAGGCAGAGAATGGCAGAATTGATAAAAAAGCATGACCCAAGAGGCAGAATTGATAAAAAAGCATGACCCAAGAGGCTCACCTTAAATGCAAAGGCATAAGTAGGTTGAAAGTGAAAGGATAGAAAAATACATACCATGAAAGTAGTAACCAAAAGTGAGCTGGGATAGCTATACTATTATCAGATAAAACAGATTTAAGACAAAAACTGGTACAAGGGATTTTTTGGTTCCTAGGCTACTCTAAGCAAATACCATGAAATGGATTGGCTTAACAATGGGAATTTATTAGCTTACAGTTTTGAAGCTGAGAAAAAATGTCCATATCAAGGCTCAACAAGGTGATGTCTTCTTCCCAAAGACTGGCTGCTGGCAGTGCTGGACTGCTCTGCCATATGGCAAGGCGCAAGCAAGGTGGCATCTACTGATCTCTCCCTTCTCTTCCAGGTTTCATTGATTTCAGCTTCTTGCTTCTGTGGCATGTTTCTCTGATGAATTAAATAGAGAATAAAATAACAGTAGAATGAAGTCCTGATACATGCAACAACATGGATGAAACTTGAAAACATCATGTTGAGTGAAATAAGCCAGACACAAGATGACAAATATTGTATGACCTCACTGATTTGAAACAATTAGAATAAGTCAACTCAAAAAGTCAGAATCTAGACCACAGGGCACCAGGGAACGAGGTGGAGACAGGGAATAGGAAGTTATGGCTTAAAATATATACGTTTCCTATTTGGAATAATGGAAATATCCTGTTAATGGATGGTGGTGATGGTAACACAACATTGTAAATGTAATTAGCAGCAATGAAGTATATATCTGATTGTGATTAAGAGGAGAAATGTCAGGTTGTATATATTTGACCGGAACAAAATTTTTAAAAAAAATTCCATTGGACTATACTATACAGTGAACCCTAAGTTAAACCATGGACTATCATTAATAGTACAATTATAAAAATGTGCTTTCATCAATTGTAACAAATGTTCCACACCTATGCAAGGGGTTAATAATAGGGTATCCTGTTATTCTCTGTTAATAATGGGGACCCTGTATTTTGTGGATGATTGTTCTGTAAACCCACAACTTCTTTAATAAACAAAAAAAAAATCTTTAAGCAATAGGGAGAATCAACAAGACCAAAAGTTAGTTCTTTGTAAAGATCAATAAAATCAACCAACCTTTGGCTAGACTGACAAAGAAAAAAAAGAGAGAGTACACAAATGACTAAACTAAAAAATGAAAGGGGGGACTTTACTACCAACCCCAATGAAATTAAAAGGACTACTAGAGGATACTGCGAATGACTCTATGTCAACAAATTAGATAACCTAGATGAAATGGACAAATTCCTAGAAACACACAAAGTACCTATACTGACTCAAGAAGAAATAGAAGATCTTAACAAACCAAAACTATTAAAGAGATTGAATCAGTTCTCGAAAACCTTCCAACAAAGAAAATTCCAGGACCAGATGGCTTCACAGGTATATTTTACCAAACATTCCATGAAAAATTATCAATCCTGTTCAAACTCTTCCAAAAATTTAAAGAGGAGGGAACAATTCCTGATTCATTCTATGAGACCAACATCACCTGCATACCAAAGCCAGATAAAGACCACAAGAAAAGAAAATTACAAACCAATATCATTTCATGAATATAGATGCAAAAATCCACAACAAAATACCAACAAATTAAGTCCAACAGCACATCAAAAGAATTATACACCATGATCAAGTGGAATTTATCCCAGGTATGCAAGGGTGATTTGACGTAAGAAAATCAATTAATGTACTATACCACATTAACAGAACAAATGGAGAAAAAAAACAAGATCATGTCAATTGATGCAGCAAAGACATTTGACAACATCTTTCTTGATAAAAACCTTCAGAACAATAGAAATAGAAGGAAACTTCCTCAACATGATAAATGGCATATATGAAAAACACACAGCTAACATCAAACTCAATAGTGAAGGACTAAAAGCTTTCCCTTTAAGACCAGAAACAAGGCAAGATGTCCACTGACACCACTGTTACTCAACATTGTACTGAAAAATCTAGCCAAAGCAATTAGGAATTAAAAAACAATATTAATAATAAAAGCCACCCTAATTGGAAAGGAAGAAGTGAAGCTTTCCCTATTTGCGGATGACAAGATCCTACATACAGAAAATCCTGAAACATCCACAACAAAGCTACTGAAACTAGTATACCAATTCAGCAACATGGCAGGGTACAAGATCAATATGCAAAAATCAGTAGTGTTTCTATATACTAGTAGTGAACAATCTGAAGAAAAAAATTTTAAAAAACTCCATTTGCAATAGCAACTGAAACAATCAAATATCTAGGAATAAATCTAACCAAGGATGGAAAGGACTTATACACAGAAAAGTACAAAATATTGCTAAAAAAAAAAATCAATGACCTACATAAATGGAAGGAAAGTCCATGTTCACTGATTGGAAAACTAAATATTGTTAAGATGTCAATTCTACTCAAAGTGATTTACAGATTCAATGCAATCCCAGTAAAAATTCCAACAGCCTTCTTTGCAGAAATGTAAAAGGCCAATAATCAAATTTGTACGGAACAGTAGGGTATGCAAATAACCAAAGCCATCTTGAAATAGAACAGAAGTTGGAGGGCTCACACTCACCAATCTTAAAACTTATTACCAAGCTACGGTAACCTAAACAGCATGATATACTGGCAGAGGACAGACATACAGGCCAATGGAATTTAACTGATAGCTCATAAATCAACCCTCATTCTTATGGTCAACTCATCTTTGATTAGGGGGCTAAGCCCACTCAGTTGGGAAAAAAAAGTCTCTTCAACAAATAGTCCTGGTGGAAACTGGATCTCCATTTGCAAAAGAAATATTGTGAGCCCCTACCAAACACCATATTCAAAAATCAACTCAAAATGGATCAAAGACTTAACTATAATGGCCAGAACTGTAAAAATCCTAGAAGAAAACATAGAGAAGCAATTTCAGGACCTTGTGTGAAACAATGGTTTCTTAGAATTTCCATCCAAAGCACAAGTGACAAAAGAAAAAAAATAGGTAAATGAGACCATCAAAATTAAAAATTCTTGTGCCTCAAAGGACTTTATCATGAAAGTAAAACGACAACCTACACAATGGGAGAAAATTTGGAAACTACATATCTGATAAAGTATTAATACCCAGAATATATAAAGAAATATTTCAACTCAACAGCAAAAAGACAAGTCAATTTTTAAAAAGGGCAAAACACTAAAATAGACATTTCTCCAAAGAAGATATGTGAATGGCCAAAAAGCACATGAAAAGATGCTCAACATTATTAGCCATTAGGAAAATGCAAATCAAAACCACAGGGAGATACCATTTCACACCCACTAGAATGTCTATTAATAAATAGAAAATTACAAGTGTTGGTGAGGACGTGGAGAAATAGGAACACTCATTCACTGTTGATGGGAATGTAAAATGGTGCAGCTGCTGTGGAAGACAGTCTGGCAGTTACTCAGAAAGTTACGTATAGAATATCATATGACCCGGCAATCCCACTTCTCGGTATATACCTAAAAGAACTGAAAGCAGGGCTCAAACAGATATTTGCACGCCAGTGTTCACAGCAGCATTATTCACAATTGCCAAAAGATGGAAGCATACTAAGTGTCCATGAACTGAGGAATAGATAAATGCAATGTGGTATATACTTACAAAGGAACATTATTCAGTCATAAAAAAGAATGAAGTCCTGATACATGTGACAACATGGATGAAACTTGAAGACATCATATTGAGTGAAATAAGCTAGACACAAAAGGACAAATATTGTATAATCTCACTAATATGAAATAATTAGAATTACCAATTTCATAGAATCAGAAACTAGAATATAGTTTACCAGGAGCTGGGGTGGGGGTAGGGAACAGGGAGTTAAGGCTTAAATTTAAATTGTACAGAGTTTCTATTTGGGTTGATAGAAATATTTTGGTAATAGATGATGGTGAACATAACTAACACCTTGAATTATATATTTGAATGTGGTTAAAAAGGGAAATTTTAGGTTGTTGACAGGTTATTAGAGTAAAAAATTTTTTAAAATAGGGCTTTACAACACAAACAGTGAATCCTATTGTAAATGATATACTATAGTTAATAGTACAATCGTAAAAATGTTCTTTAATGAATTGTGACACGTACCACACTAAAGGCTAGGTGTTAATAATAGAGTGGTATATGGGAACTCTATATTTTATGCATGGTTTTTCTGTAAACCTACAATTTCTCTAATAAAATAAAGTTATCCTCATCTGTTAATAAACAAACAGCCTACCCCACACGTCCATGGGGCTCGTGATCGCCAACCACACAGACACCACCAGTTACAAACAGTGGGCCAGGCTCTGGAGAGAAGGATGAGGGTCCATGGAGCCCACCCTCCCGTGCTAGGCTGATTGAAGGCAGGAAGGTAGCCGCATGGCCCTTCCAGCTTGGGGACTCTGGGTCAGGGGCATGTCCTCAAGCCCACCTCACCTGAGGGAGAGAGGAAGATGTCTTTAAGAGAAGCCAGGGAGAAAAGAACCAGCCACCTTTGAGTGATGGCCAAGGGCACACGATCAGGACATGTGAACACATAAGGAGCCTGGATAATTTATGCCTGACCTGAGGGAACAGGCTTGAGCCCCAAGTCATATTTATCTTCCCATTATATGTTCATCTTAGAGAAATTATCAATGAGAACAAGACCTGAGCACTGAGATGCAAAAGGTGAATTTACTCAGTGGCTGTCTGGCCAACCAGTTCCTGTCTACTGGCCATGGGGCTGTTGGTGGCCAAGGCCACTGGATGGGGGGGCTGCCTGGGTGTGTGACATCTCCCACTACCAGCCCCCTGCCGGCAGGAGGTCCCAAATTCAGACTGGGATGCTTGCTCAGAGGACAATACACCCAAGTCTAGCCTTTCCTGCAAGGTATCTTGGACCCTAATCCTGGTATCTGAATCATCATCATGTTCCTGGCCAGCAGGGCCGTGGCCTTGTCTCCAAGAACCCCGCTCCCGCCACCACGGCCACCCACAGCACCCACACGCCTAACCAGCTTCCTTCAGTCTGGCTGACACTGAGGCTCTGAAATCAACATCCAACCCAGTTACAGCCACAAAACACGGTAAGCACTTGCTATATGCGGTGAAGGTGCTGACTTAGAATCTCAGCTCCGCTACCTGCCAGCAACATCACCTTGAGCAAGCCTAACTTGCTGGAGCCTCAGTGTCCTCATCTGGAATATGGAGATAATAACAGTGCTCACACCTCACAGGCTATTGCGAGGATAGAAGAGACAATCACTTGGGAAAGTGCCTAGCACAGAGGAAGTTCAAGGGAAGGTGGTCAGGAGGGCTTCCTTGTAAAGGGGGCACCGGAACTTTCTCCCCCTACCCTGAAAAGATCCCACATTACCCAAACTTACTACCCCAGTCTAGCCAGAAAATCCCTTTGCTTCTTCTGAGACCATCTGGGACAAGTTTTCAATTCTCAAATTTTTGAATTAAAAAAAATTCTAGGAAACTCAGGAGAAAAATAGAACTCATTTTTTAAAAATGCAAACATTTAAGAACAAAGAGTTTAAAAAACACGGATTTTATTTCAGCCTCCAGTTAAGCACTGTCTTTGATGTCCTGCCAATGGCCGTGGGCACACAGAACCCCCTGCCTCTCAGCCAGGGTGCTGGCCCAGCTGCTCAGCCTGTCCACAGCCCTGCAGGGCCTGCCCCCTGGAAGCCAGCCTCCAGGGGGAGAGGACGTAAGACTCCAGGGCAGTCCCTGTGGCCTGGCCCCTCCCGATGGTGCTGCACCCCAAGGCCCTCTCCAGCTCACTGTTCCCCTCCCACCCTCAGATCTCCCAGCTTCCCCAGCAGGGCATGTCAAGCCACCGTTCCCCCTCCTCGGGCAGAGGGGACTTCCAGCCTGAGAATCCCCTCACACCAGACTAAAGGACCACACACACCCCTTTCCCATCCCAGGGAACGTTCCTGGAAGGCAGGAGTCACCAAAATCTGCAAATGAGAGGGAGACTCAAGGAACCAGAATCAGTTTCTTCTTCAGAAATAGATTGTTTCTGGGCAGAAACCTCACTCCAAACCCTTACCCCGCCCACCACAGCCCAGTGGCAGGGGAAGGACACAAGAACCGCAGTAACTGAGACTGACTAGGATAGAGGTGCCCGTGACCACCAGCAGGTCCACGAGCTTCTGGGTATCAGCACCTCTTTCCTGGTAGCAACTCCCCTCCACCCCCGGACAGGCCCGCAGAGGGCACCACATTGGGTGCCCCTGAGAGAGATTCCCCGGAGGGGCTGCAAGTGGCAGCCCCACCTCTGCTGCTTCCACTCTCCCCAGCCCCTGGGATCTGCAGCTCAGTAAACAGGTCTTTGCTTCTGTCAGGCCCAACAATTCACTAATTATACCCTGGGGAAAGCCACAGAGGCAGGGCGTGGGTGGAAACACTGTACAAACGTGCAGAAACAAGCCCCTAAGTCACATTGGGCGCTGCTGGGGTTACTATTTTAAGTCTTCATTTTCGTTGACTAGAAATCCAAAAAGTTTCAAGCATTTTCTATGGAAAGCCTTTGAGCTGAAATGATCCAAGTCTCTGATTTAAACAATAGCAGCAAGGCTAAACTACACCTTCCTTCCCTCGAGGCGGGGTACTGTGCCCCCAGCTCAGAGCAACCTCACACCTCAGACCCTCCAGGCCTGAGGAGTCTCCCCAAGGCTGCTCCCCATCCCCCACGCCGACAGTGCCCCCAGAGCAGCTGCCAAGGGCTTGGAGGTGACCGAGCCATTGCACAAGCGCCCATCCAACAGCTGCACTGATCCTTAGGGTCCTGGGGGGCTCGGCACCTTTGCTTTATAGGTGGGAGACTCAGGTCCATGGCAACTTGGGGGCCTGCCCAGAGCCCCAGAGAACAAAACAAGCACAGCTGAGCTCAGAGTCTCTCAAACCACAGTGAGCCTGCCAGTCACCTGGGGATGACCTGCTAACTTAGCAGGTCTGGAGCGGTACCTGACACTCAGCATTTCAACACACTCCCCTGTGATAGGGGGAGAGACTGCTGCTCTGTGGACTACACTCTGAGCAGCTTGGGCCACAGATGCAATTTTAAATTTTCTGGTACCACACTAAAAGTAATTTTAAGAATATATTTTATTTGCCACACTATATCACCATTTCAACATGTAATCAATATAAAAGTTATTAATGGAATCACTTACTTTTTTTTTCATAATCTACAAACCGCAGGGTGCATCTTATAGCTCATCTCAATTTGAACTAGCCACGTTTCAAGTGCTCAATAGCTAGTGGCTACTATATTGGACAGTGCCCCAGCAGAGGATGGGAGAAAAGGGAAAGAAGACAGAGAGAGATCAGGCTATCGGGTGACCTACCCTGGGACAATACCTACATGGGGCCACTATTAAGAGAAATGGTTCTGGACCCAGCCCCACCTCTGACTCACCATGTGACCTCAGCAGAGTCAGGTAAACACTGGGCCTCACCTGGGCCACCTGTAAATTGGGAATAGAAATGCCTGCCCATCACTACTCCCAAATCCAAGCAGGACACTGTTCCTGGAGCATGGGGCTTGGTGACATGGAATTCTGTGGGACAGAAAACTGAAGGGGTCTCCAGAAGGCAAAGCCTGACTCCCAAGGCTGGGGCTTGAGCCCTGAGAGGAGAACAGGAGCATCTCTGGGCTCCCACAGGGTATCCTGGGGTGGCTGCGCCAGCAGGGGCCCCCTACCCCCATCCCCAAGCCACCATGAACAGTCTGGCCCTATCTGGGAAGGGCACTTTGCTGCCACTGTGAATCGAGGAAAAGCAGGCGGATAAAATCAGTGCTGCCCACCCATCCCAAGCTGTCAGAGGAGCTATTCTGGGGTCCCCGCTGCTCAGTTCCTCTTCACATGCTTCACTCTTTTTCCTGTGCTTCAAGACCCAAGTCAGCAGACAGGCAGCCTGGTGGGGGTTCTGGTCTGGCTGCTCCCTCGGTTCCTGGGTCCCCAGAGGGAGTTGGGGACACAGGGAAAGTTTCGGAGCACAAGATTTGGAATTCCAGCCTGCGCTGATGAAGCAATCTCAGCTATGCAATTCAACCACCACATTTTATAGATGACAAAACTGAGAGGGAGGGAAAAATGAAGGCAAAGCCAGAATGAGTCACCTCAAAGTATCTCCCAGCGAATCCCTAAGCCAGGACCTGAGTTTTCCATTACCTGGTCCAGGGATGCTAGCACATCAACAGATGCCACGCAAGCCCCCTTGGGATGCTCTTGGGCACAGTGCCTGGCCCAGCCTCCCGGAGGCCACACACCTGGCTCGGAGGCCTGTTTCTCTGAGAGAGCTGTGAACCTGCCCCAGGGTCCCAGAAGTCTATGGGCTGTGTCTTGTCTCAGTACCACCATACAGGGCTGAGGCCACAGTCTTGAGAGCATCCCTGTCCCCACGTTCCTGAAAAAGATATCCATAAGTCCTCCGAACCCTAGCCAGGAGCCAAGTGCCTCAGGCCCCCGGGAGGGAACACTGAGGTTAAACAAAGGCAAGAAGACCCCTGGGGCCTCTATCACCCTCTGGAAGAGGAAGGTGAATCTGACAGCCGTGTCGCTTCCCCTACTGCTGACTACAGAACTGAAACCAGCCATTCAAGCCAAATGATCTCCAGGTGAGTGTCCTGGCAGGTGCAGCTCACTTGCATCACCTTCAGAGAGGGGTCACAGATTAGCTCCCTTTGGCCCTTGATTTAACAAAACAAGTCCCTCTCTGCCAGCAGGGACACCTCTTGGCTGAGTCCTCCCTGCTGGGAGGTATAACATCTACTATCTATTCTCAGACTATTTTGTCCAACTAGTCCAAGGGCCTAAGGATAGGGAGCATGCCCAGCCTCCCCTCCCCAGCCTGAGACAAATCCACGCTCCATTTACCCCTTGTCCTTACCTTCACAGCCGTTTGGGTTGCTGTGTGTCCGGTCATGTCCCCATCTCAGGCCATCCCTCTCAAGGTACCAGGTTTGCACAAGGCAGACCCAGAGCCCCATGCACCTCTGCTAGAGGATGGCAGTGTCAGAAGGGTAGCTTCTGCTAATCCTTCAGAACTCAACCTAGACACCACCTCCAGGAAGCCTTCCCTGACCCACTTCCCTCCCCAACTGGGTCAGGTGCCACCCCTCCTCTGAGCTCTCACCAGTGCCCAGACTTCACCTTTCACAGGATTTATCACCCCACCAAACTTGGGACAGGTAACTTTGTATCTTTGTATGGCCAATAGTTGGTGCTCAATAAATTCCGGCCGATGGAATGAATGTGCTTAACAAATCCAGCCCACCACACGGCCTCAGGGACTCTAACACAAATACAAACTCAGCAACCACACACTACTGAGTCATTACTGCAAAAATCCTGCTGAGAGTCTTTGAAGTTCAGAGAAATTCTGAGGCACAGTTCCCCCAGGCCTTGTGGGCCGAGATAGACCTCCCTGCAATCAACAAATTCATCCCCTCTCCACCCCGTGAAGTCTACAGAGGAGTTTCAGAAGGCAAAGCAGCCAACAAAGGCAGCGGCTGCCTCCCCCGACAGCCAGACCCCCAGAGAGTTTAAATGGAATTAAAATAATCTCACTTTGTTGCCCCAACCCCAGTCAGGCACAGTCAGGAGAGAATAGCACACCAACAGTTTCCTTGAAGAGGCAAAGACTCTTTTGCCCAAAAGCTATTTATCCTCCATAAATAGGATTTTGGAAACAGAGCTGAAAGGAGATGCAATGGCCTCCAGAGTCTAAGCTTGTATTATACATTAGGTAGATATTTAAAAATAAATAGCGATTAAAAGGAAAGCCATACATGACAGCAGAGAGCTCCAGACCCTCCGAGGACTTCATGCAAATGTCTCGTTGCTCTCTCGGCTCTGGAAATCTGGGCCGAACGGTAATCATTTCTCTGATTTTTCACAAATGTTGTTGCCCCAGCTGCTCTGAGGGGCTCTGCGCAGTCCCAGGTGGCGAGGCCAAGGCGCTCCCCGTCGGTGGCTGTGCACGTGCTCACCGTGCTCCACCCCAGACTCCGCAGGCGGCTTAGAGTTTCTACTCCAGCTGAACCCATCCACCGCCCCCAGGCTGGGTCAGGTGGCCCCTGTTCACAGAACTCATCACACCTGCACAGGGGCCATTTCCTCACCCGGCAGGCAGTCAATAAAGGTTTTTAATGGACAGACTGTCAGAAAAGCAAACACTGAATGGTAGGCTCAGGAAGGGCGTCAAAGCCCCGGCTCACAGTCACGGGCTTTAGGCAGCCTAAATTTGGCTTGTTAGCTACTGTTAATTGCTATTATTATTAGCATCAGCAATGGCTAGAGTTGCAGCCTTTGGCCATGGCCAGGAACAATCATATACTAAACTTGTCTCAGTCCTCCCATTTCAGAGAAAATGAGCTTAGATCCTTTTTGTTTGCTTATTTGTTTTCCATGCAGATTTCCTCAATTTTTACCCTAAAGTCCCTTTTCCACTTCAGGATCCCATCTAGGATACCATATAACTTTTAGCCATATTACATTTTGTTGTCATATCTCCTTAGACTTGTAGGAATTTCTTGACTTTCATTGTTTTTGATAATCCTGACAATTCTGAGTACAGGACAGGAATTTTGTAGCATGCCCCTCTATTGTAATTTGTCTGGTGTTTTTCTCAAGCTCACACTAGGGTTTTGGTTTGGGGGAGAAGATCACAAAGGTAAAGTGCCATTGTCATCACATATTAAGGGTACACACCCTTAACAGGATTTATCACTATTGATATTGACCTTGATCATCTGGCCTAAGGCATGTTTATCAGGTTTCTCTGTAGATCCTTTTTTAAATTGAAATCCTCCCCTCTCCCTAAAGGCCAGGTCAAAAATCACCCCCTGCTAGAAGCCTCCCTGGTTACGTGCACACATGCGTGCTATCTATTCCTCTCACAGCTCTGAGCACGCCTCCATATAGTTCAGGTATCTGTGGTTGCCCAACTCCTCATTTTGATCACAGCTTCTGAAATGAGCCTGGACCTGACATCATGAGATTGAGAAAATCTTCTTGACCAAAAGAGGAAGAGAAATGAAACAAAGTAAAGTTTCAGTGGCTGAGAGACTTCAAATAGAGTCGAGACGTCATTCTGGTGGTTATCCTTATGCATTATATAGATATCCCTTTTAGTTTTTAGTATATTGGAATAGCTAGAAGGAAAAACCTAAAACTGCAACCCAGTAGCCTTGAAGATGATTTTATAACTACGTAGCTTGCATGGTGTGACTTTGCAATTGTGAAAACCTTGTGGCTCACACTCCCTTTATCCAGCGTATGGACAGATGAGTAGAAAAATGGGAACAAAAAGTAAATGAATACTAGGAGGAACGGGGGATGGCATATTTAGGGTGTTCTTGTATTTTTTACTCTATTTCTATTTTTTATTTATTTTTTGGAGAAATGAATATGTTCAAAAATTGATTTTGGTGATGAATGTGCAACTATATTATGATACTGTGAACAACTGTACACGTGATGATTAGGGTATGTGAATATTTCTCAATTAAACTGAATTAAAAAATATATTAAGAACAAAAAAAAAGCACCACATACTGTTTATTTACATACTTAAGTAACCAAGTTACAGGGTTTCATTTTGAGGTAATGAAAATTTTTGGAGATATATAGAGGTGATAGTTGCACAGCATTGTGAATATATTAAATGTACCCATATTGCACACCTTAATATGTTTATGTTATATAAATTTTAGTTCAATAAAAAATGAAAATTAAATTAAATTAAGAAAAAATCAAAGGCCAGGAACAAAGTAATCGGAAGCCTGAATCCTCAGCTTCCACGTCATTAAACACTCCTCCAAATCTCAGCCCTAATATCACTGCCCCTCTTTGGACCTGGGGAGATGAGAGCGCTTCACACACATCCCCACAAAGGCCCTTTTTTGCAGGAGTGAGCGAGGGGGTTCTCTGCCCAGGCAGGACAGCCCCGGACTCCCAGCTTCCCTGTCACACAGCAACAGACCCAAGGGCCTGACTTCCTAATTCCCAAGCCCACTTCTCATCACTCACTCACTGGACTGCATCCCATCTAAAAACGAACTTCTGCAGAAATTCTCCAGAAAAAACATTACAAAACAAAGTGGTGTCTGCAGGTGCAGAGTTGAGATTCACATGTTAAGAAGCCCAAGTCTCTTGACACCTTGCTCAACATGCCCCAGCCCCTCCCCCATATGCCTTTTAATTATTATTTGTTTATATTTTGTTGTAGTTTATTTGTTTTATTTATTTGTGTTATTACACATGTTAACCACTTTTAAGTATACAATTCAGTGGCATTAATTACATTCACAGTGTTGTGTGATCATCACTACACTAGCTAACAAAATGTTTCATTACCCCAACGAGACATTCTGTACCCATTAATCAGTATCTCACCATTCCTTCCCACGCCCCTTCTGCCTCCCAGCCCCTGGTAACCTCTAGTCTACTTTCTATCTCTATGAATTTGCTACTTCCAGATATTTCAAATAATATTTGAACTTTTGTGTCTGGCTTATTTCACTTAAAATAATGTTTTCAAGGCTTATCCCTGTTGCAGTGTATACCAGAACTTCACTCCTTTTAGGGCTGAGATTATTGCATTGTATGCACAGGCCACATGTTAGCGGGCACTTGGGTCGCTTCCATTTTTTGGGTACTGTGAAAAATGCTGCTGTGAACACTAGTGTGCAAATCTCCGTCTAAGCCCTGCTTTCAGTTCTTTGGGTATGTGCCTACGAGTGGAACTGACAAGTCATATGGTAATTCTGAGTTAACTTTTTGAAGAGTCGCCAAATTGTCTTCCACAGGTCACCACACATTTTTTATGAAACCCCTGCAAGGCCCCCGTGGATTTACACCGCCCTACCTGAGCTCCTTTCAAGCAATATCTCCAGCCATAACCATTTTTTCCAGTCCAGAAATCTTGTTGTGAGCATGGGAGGACAGAATGGGAAAAGAGAGAGAGATGTGCTAGTCTCAGAGCTAATCCGTTCTCCTTCCTGTCAGTCAGCCCTCCCTTAACCTTAGAAAACTTTATCCATTAGCAGCCCCCAGGTCCCAAGCAAACAAACCGGCCTGTGGAATCCCCAGGGAGGCAGCACAACGGGACCCCTCCCCGGGTGTCGGGTCTTTAGTGATCCCGGGACTCGCTGGCCCACAGTCTCTTCCTCCCTCACTCACCTTCCAACCAAGCCTGTTATGTTTTCTTCAATTCCCCATGCCCTTCGAGGATAAACATGTTTCCTTAAAATGAAGAAATTCTTCTCTGCTTTTTTTTTGTACCCAAGGGTGAGAATGTTTTACACTGGGGAGAGGCGTAAGGGAAATGGTTCAATTAGTTCTAAAATGTAAGCCCACCAAACCACCTCTTCTGTAATTGAAAGTAATGAACTTTAATAAAAAACCAGCACATCCCCTTCCTCGTAAGATTAGATGTCACTGAAACTCATTTGAGCGCTGTCTTTCAAGGTTCCTTCCACAGGGCATTGCAACGAGTGAAAGCCGCGCAGAGCCAGGAGAGGTTAATAGTCCTGCATCCCTCCTAATCAGCCTCATCTGGCAGAGAATTCTGGGACTGGACCCGTGGCCTGCCGAGGCCCGGGATCCATGTGGCCAAATCACAGCTCGGCCTCCATCTCTCCACTGGTGAGGGGTCCACGCCGTGGAGCACACACCCAGCAGGCTTGGGCAGGCCTGGCCAGGCAGCGACTCCTTACCAGCATCTTCTCTGACCCAGCAAGTGCCTTTCCATTAGAAGTCCCCGGCCAGTCTCCCAGCCTCAGGGGTATCAGCCCTACCTGCCACCTCCCCTCCCACCTGGAGAGGAAAGATTCACAAAGGCACTCCTTGCACCCTGACTCTCCTCTTGCCTAAGTCCATGGGGTCCTCATCTCAGCACAGCTAAACAGAATCCAGCATCTTGCATCCAAAAAAAGGCTCCTCCTGACTGCCCTAGTTTCCTTTTCAATGTTTTCTTATTACAAAAATAATGGATGTTCATTATAGAAATTTCAGAAAATATAATCAATAAGAAGAAAATCAACGTATCTCATAACATCACGACTCAGAAATCACATAACATTTTAGTTTACAGCCTTCCATACATTTTTTCTGTGCATCAACAGACAGGATTTTTGTTTGTGTGGTTTTGTGTTTTGTTTTTTCTGGTTTTTTGAAGCAAAAATGGGATCAGACTGTTGACTTCTTGTCTCTGTTCCTATCAGCAGTGCATGCTCGGGTCACATAGACAAGAACCTATGACTGGCCTCCCCACCAAAACCCCCTTTCAGACACCCACTGAACTTGGGATGCCTCCTCCATCTGTCCCTTCATCAGTATTCCCATAGGCATGACCTGAGTCCAGGCCTCCTTCCCTCTAAGCCGACATTATCTGGTCCTGCCCAGGCCCAGAGGGAGAAGGAGAGGGTAACTGCTTTTACCAACCATCTTTTTGTGCCGTGACTACATCTGAGCAGACTCCATATCAACATCCCCTCCAAGGAAAGGATGCAGCAGTCCAGGGTGTGGTTAAATTGTGGTACATTCCCAAAATGGACTACTATGCAGCCATGAAAAATAGAGAAGTGGAAGAAAGCTTACGACATGGACAAATGTTTAAAAAAGGTATACAAAACTACATTTACAAAAAAAAAGATCTAGTATAAAAAAGCAGATATATAAAAAGCTGTAGCACAGGGTAGAATAGAATAACATTATAAGAAAGCTATAAATTATTTGCTGAGGGGGATCAGAAGAGGGAAAAACAATATCTGGTGGGGGGTGGAGGGGCATCAGGTAGGAGGTGGCACTTGAAGCCTCGAAAGGATTACAATAGAGGAAACCTCTGAAGGTAGGAACAGCATAAGGTTTTGTCAGAGGATGAGAAAATCCTGGGGCACATTTAGAGACTCTTGAGCAGCCAACGTGGCCTGGATGGTGGGGCACCTGCAGGCCCTCTGTGGAAGACAGACAGGTAGGCTGGGGCTAGGGCCAGCTGAATTTGCAGGTCATCCCTGGAGTGTCTGACTTAAAGGCCTCTGTTGACGTGTGGGTAGCAGCATTCTTAAAATCCCCCCATGATGGTAACGTGTGGCCAGGACTGGGAGCTACTGGGTTACATGGTGTTCAAGGGCCTCCAGGCCTCTGACTGGAGAGTTTTGACAAAAGGGAGTTGGTTTGACATCTTCTTGACCAAAAGAGGGATACGAAATAAAGTTTCAGTGGCTGAGAGATTCCAGATGGAGTCGAGAGACCACTCTGGTGAGCATTCTAATGCACTACATAGATAACCCATTTTAGGTTTTAATGCATTGGAATAGCTAGAAGTAAATACCTGAAACTATCAAACTGCAACCCAGTAGACTTGACTCTTGAAGACGATTGTATAACAATGTAGCTTACAAGGGGTGACAGTGTGATTGTGAAAACCTTATGGATCGCACTCCCTTTATCCAGTGTATGGATGGATGAGTAGAAAAATGGAGACAAAAACTAAATGAAAAATAGGGTGGAATGGGGGGGACGATTTGGATGTTCTTTTTTTACTTATATTTTTTATACTTATTTTTACTTTTTCTGGTACAAGGAAAATATTCAAAAAATAGATTGGGGTGAAGAATGCACAACTATATGATGGTACTGTGAACAGTTGATTGTATACCACAGATGATTGTATGATATGTGAATATATCTCAATAAAACTGAATTTTTAAAAAAAGCTATATTTACAGTAAAATCTCAATTTTATTAAACATATATATTTATAAATGCACACATATATGTATCACATTGAAGTGGTATGCACTAATAAGTTAACACCAATCTCCAGGCAATTTAAAATTTCTTTCCATGTGCTTTCCTGTATTTTCTAAGATATAAATATTATATATTGAACATTTTTACTTTTGGAAATTTTTATTTAAAAAAATGTAAAAGCTTTGGAAGTATTTAAAAAAAAAAAAGGCCTAGAGCAATGATTCTCAACCTTGGTGATGCATCAGAATCACCTGCAGAGTTCCTTAAAGCAAAGCTTTCGGGGCCTACCCAGAGTTTCAGAATCAGTAGGTCTGGGGAAGAAGGGCCAAGAATTTGCTTTTCTAACAGGGTGATGCTGACACTGGATTAGAGACCACACTTTGAGAACCCCTGGCCTGGAGGGTCCCAGCAGATGACAGTAAAGAAGAAGGTAACACCAGCATGCTGAATCAATGAAAGACAAAATCTCCCTAACCACCAGGGACAGATGTTGACCTCCTAGGGATCCCTAAGTTTTATCCCACCCCCACCTGCTCCCCAAAAGGAAGAAGGAATGAGGCCCCTTAGATGCACAATGGATACTGTTCCCTTGACTCGCTTCTGGGGAATACTGGTGTCCTCTCCTTTTCCCAGAATGGGCCCTCCAAGGCTAAACAGATTAAATCTGGGCCTTTGGGACACCTCCCTGTCCTCCCACTGTGCCAGGGGCCCACAGAGATGGTGTTGGGAAGGGCTGATGGAGGTAAGTGCCAAGCCAGTGAGCTTCTGAGGCCTTGAGGAAACCCCACACAGACACAACCAAAGCAGGAAACAGATGTCCATGCACTGTCCTTCCCATCATAGAATCCTTCCCTGTGCCCCCTGACCCATCTCCAGGACATTCTTCTTTCTTAACTTCCTTTATTCCTCACTTCACTTATTTGTTTAAAAAAGCATCTGCCTGTGACCCACTCATCATCCCATCTAGTAGGACAGACAGAAGATGAACAAAACACGACAGCACAGAGTGGCCATGCTAGGTCTTCACTGTGCACTGGGGTCATGAGCTCACCAAGCAGGGGCATCAAAATAAGGTTTAAGCATGGCAGAAATATTTAAATAATAGGCTCCGTAAAAGCAAGGCAGCAAAATGGCTCAGGATGTGGGCCCTGGGGTCACACTGAGCTGGATTCAAATCCTAGCTGTCTTGTACTAGCTTAACCTCTCGGGACATCAGTTATCTCATCTGTAAAGTGGATGCGGAGGCAGCCTCTAAAATGGTCCCTCTGTGTTCACACCCTTGTGCAATCCCCTCCCTTTGAGTGTGGGCTGGATCTACTGACTAGCTCCTCATGAACAGAATACAGCAGAAGTGATAGGATGTCACTTTTGATATTAAGTTATAAAAGCCTGTGATTTTCATTTTGGCTGCTGTGTGTGTCTCATCTCCTGCTCTGGGTGAAACAAGCTGCCATAATGCCCACAGCCCAGTGGAGAAGCCAACATAGCAAGGAACTGAAGCCTCCAGCCAACAGCTGGAGAGCCTGAGTTCTACCAATGACCACCTGAGTGGGCTAAGAGAGGACCCCCTCCAGTCCGGCCTTGAGACCACTGCAGCCAATCAACACCTTGACAGCAGTCTCTTGAAAGACCTTGAGCCAAAACCATCCAGCTAAGCTTCTCCTGGATTCCTGACCCACAGAAATTGTGCATTAATAAATGTTTGTTGTTTTAAGCTGCTAAATTTTGAGGTCATTTGTTAAACTGCAATAGATAACTAATACAGTGGTGTTCCTGTTTTCTAATGCTGTCATTATGCAAAATACCAGAAATGGATTGGCTTTTATAAAGGGGGGTTATTTGGTTACAAAGTTACAGTCTGAAGGCCATAAAGCGTCCAAGGTAAGGCCTCAACAACAGGGTACCTTCACTCAAGGATGGCCATTGGCATCCTGAAAACCTGTTAGCTTGGAAGGCACATGGCTGGTGTCTGCTTACTCCCAGGTTGCATTTCAAGATGACGTTCTCCAAAGTATTGCTCTTGGAACATTTTGTCCTCTCTCAGCTGCAGCTGCTCTCCAAAATGTCACTCTTAGCGGCTCTCAGCTCCCTCTGTCTGTAAATTCCTTCATATGACTCCAGTGATCCAATTAACATCCACCCTGAATGGGTGAGGTAACATCTCCATGGAAATTATCCAATCAAACATTTCACTCACAGTTGCTATAGTCACATCTCCATGAAAACACTCCATCAAAGAATTCCAATCTAATCAACACTAATGCCTCTGTCCCCATGAGATTACATCAAAGAACATGGCATTTTGGGGGACAGAATACATCCAAACTGGCACAAGTGGGGACAAGAATTGGAGCTGACCTATGAGATTGTTTGGGGGACTTGGTAGACTAGTACAGGTAGAACCTCTGGCCCAGAACATGGCACATAGTAAGTGTTCAGAAATTTCACTAGTTATGATAAAGAACACATGCTTTCCACAACTGTTCCTAAAGGAGCGGGTCTAATGGTGTTATTTTAGCACATAGCAACCTGCATTATCTTCCCACTGCTGCTGTAACAAGTTACCATTAATTTAGAGGCTTGAAACAAGTATTTATTGCTATAGAGTTCAGGAGGTCAGATGTCGAAAATGTGTCCTACGGGGCCAAAATTAAGTGTCACCAGGGCTGCATTCCTTCTGGAGGCTCTAGAGGAGAATCCCCCCTCACCTTTTCCAGCCTCTAGGTTCGCACTCCTTAGCTCATGGAGCTTCACTCAGATCTCGGCTTCTGTTGTCACATCTCCTCTCACCCATACCCTTTGGCCTCCTTCTTAGAAGGACACTTGTGATCCCACTGGGCCCACCCAGATGATCCAGGATTTTCAGCCCATATCCAGACATCTGCAAAGTCCTTTTGCCGTATAAAGGAACATGGTCACAGCACCAGGGATTAGGACATGGACACCTTCGTGGGGAGGGGGCATTATTCAGTCTCCACAGCAGGGTTTGCCCTTGTTCCCTGAGTCTTTTCTTCTCCAGGCAAAGCATTCCCAGTTCCATCAGCTGCCCCCCACCCCCACCCCAGAGGATTCACTTCCCCTCATCTGAGGCCCTCTCTTCTCTCAGCTCACTCCATGGCCCTGTCACCTGATTCTTTAAAAATCAGGCTGAGATAGAAAATCTTGACACTGTATTCCTATAGGACTGAATTTAATAAGTGAAGACTTTGGTTCTCACACATTTTGCAACACTTCAGGAAAACAAACAACATTTCCTTCCCTCCCCTGCTAACACCGATATCAGCATGAAATTTTCTGCTTCCTATTCCAGGCTCTGCAAAGTTGCTCACATGAGAAAAGGTGAATTATTCAGTGTGGCATTTAACTGGCATTTAATATTTGATCAATTAACATTCTTTGATCCATTTCCTAACAGTAGGATGTCCCTGGCTGCTGTCGCTGGATGGACTAGGCTTGCTGTTTTCAGGGCTAGAGAAAGAGAGGGGGAAGAGTGGAGGGGGAAAGTCTCACACACCATCCAAAGCACCTCAGAAGCACAAGAAAACTGTACCGTGGAGAGAAGAGGGCATCTGAGTCAGGCTTGAATGGTGAACAGGAGTTTACAAGGTAGCAGAGTGGGCATCTCCCTGGGAAACCCCCATCCTGGCCCAGTTTCCATGTTCCTGGGCATCTGGCATCACTGCGGCCCACCGTGGCATCAGGCAGCACCGCACCTGGCACACAGCACATGCCCAGCTCATTGTCAGATAAATAAATGATCCAAAATTTGGGCCTTCAGTGGGACCCCTGCTTCCAGATCTCATATAGATTCAGACTCAGTAGCATGCATTGTTCCCCCCATCAGGGTAAGCAGCAACCATTGAGGAGTTTAAGGTGTTTGTCCTAAAAAGGGACTCTATTAATCACCCTCAGAAGCATGGTCTTCTGCATGGCCAATTTGTCACTTGCAGGAACTGGACTCCTAGAGTTTTGGTTTCTGAAATGGAAACACTATCAAAAAAAAAGAATGCTACATCCTGCCTCATGAGGGAAAAGCCCAGACATCATTCCTCGGTGCATCCAACAGGTACACACCCACATACTACATACACACTCCTCAGGAAGCCCTCTGCACTCAGATTCCGCAGAGGCCTTGGTCTCCAGCCAAGCACAGCCCATCTTGGGAGCTAAGAGACAGTAACTGGTCTAAAAGAGGCAGCACCCCCTCCTCGGCTTCAATTCAGGGTTCCTGGCTGGAGGAGCTGCGAAGAGGGGTCTTCTGGCCAGGCCTGGCTCCGGGACCCAGCCACATTCTCAGCCCCCTCCCACCAGCATCCCCGACTTCTGCGCCACACCACCAGCTAGATGTAGAGGCTGCTTAACAAACCAAAAGTGGTGCTTTTGTATCAGAATAAGATCGTTTCTATACCTCTCCCACCGTGAAGTGATTTTTGTGTATCCGTTTACATGTCCCAAACTGTAAAAGAACTGAGGCTTTCATTGGTTGAATATTATTAAATTCAATTATCAGCCACTCTCACTTCTGTCATTGATTGAGATAAATGACATAATTTTTTTCCTTAAAAAGAAAAATCTACACCTAATGAAGTCTCCTTGGTGCCACAAACTCAGCAGTAGAGATAAACGAGAAACAGTTTCTTGATATCCATTATTTTAAATTACAGATATCAACCCTGATGCTGTTTTCAAGGTTTATTGAATTTTCATAGACTATCATCAGCTTCTACGTTCTACATGTGTAATAGAAACCTGAACTCAGAGATGTTTTATGGCCTCCTTTAAAGCCTCAATGAGAACAGGTGCCATTCCCCAGGCTCCCGAGAGAACTTCCAGAATGTTCCAGGCTGTCTTGGCTAGATCAGAAG
>PVKY010002677.1:0-24536 GCA_004027775.1 Bradypus variegatus | reverse complement strand
AGAGACCCTCTCAGCAGCCAGAGGGCTTCAAGACTCCCCAAGAAATGCCCTGAATCTATCCGTGACCTCCGTGGCCTCCTCCCGTGGTCACCTCCTGTGCTCTGGGACCATCTCCATCCCAGGCCTGAGCAGGGCGAGAAAGCAGTCTTGGTGGTGACACCTAGTGGACTAAAAGGGGCACTGCCTAAATTCTTCACTCTCCTGGGCACACACCCCACCAAGAGGGCATCTACCACACTGGTCTCCAGACCACTCCAAATTATTTTCATCCTTTTGTTCGATGCTAGGCCAGCCCAGAAGGTGCAGTGCTAGTAAATAAGCACCTCTTCTCTCCCACACAGTCCACATCACCCTTTTACCACCTCTCGTGTGTCCCCACAGAGGAGATTGCAGGAGGACCCAGGTGAGGCAGAGGAAGGGACCAGTGTCAGCCAGGTGACCACTGCAGCCTGGTGAGTGCAAGGCAGTCATTTCTCAGCTGTTCAAACTCCCGGGATTGTACAGAGGTTGAACTTGGGCTCTGGAGTGAGAATATCTGGGTTCAAATCCTGGTGCCGCCACCTGCTGGCTGTGGGAGGTAGGGCTGGGAACTCGGCCTCTGTCTCTGCTAATCTTCGAGACCTCAACTCCTCATCTGGGAAATGGAGCTGACGGAACTAACCTCATGGGTTTCTTGGGAAGATTCAGTGAGAGAATGCACATAAAGCCAAGCACAGTGAGTGACAGGGCTTACCCTCACAATGTCGACTATTATCATCTCCTGAAAGGCAGTTAACAAATGACGGGTCTGAAGATGGCCTGAGATGGGGATAAAGGGTCTAGTTCATACCACTTCCTCTGACCTCATGGGGTGGGAAGGGGACAAGGACTGAGCCCCCAGCAGTCCTCCTCGGGGGCATGGCCTCCTGGAGGGTGTCGCTAGCCTCCGCACTCCTGGCCCCCTTATTTACCACAACGGTAGAGCAGGGACAGTTCTCAAGGTTGGTCAAGGCCCCCCATTACTGAGCATCTCCCAGTACCCCATCCCCGACTCCCCACTTCCACTCTTTGGCCCTCAAACCCTATCCCTGCTTCAAGGCCTGGGTCATCTCTTCCAAGAAGTTTTTCTCCTATTCTCCTTCCCATCCCCAGGCCAGAAGTGAGTCTCCTTGGCTTAACTCCTGGAGCATGTGTCGTCTTGCATCTTGTCCCACTCTTACGGCCTGTATTTCAGCCAACCTAATTTATTCATTCAACAAATATGTATTGAGTGTCTTCTCTGTGCCAGGTACTATTACGAGTACTGGAAAGTGAATGAGACAGACTCATGGAGCTAACATTCTGGTGAGGGAGATAAACACTAAGCAAACACAAAAGGAGACATATGATGTCAGGTAGTGATGAGGGCTTGGAAGGAAATCAAGGAGGATAAGGGGACACAGAGTGAGGGATGAGTGGGCTCTTTGCATCAGGGTGGTCAGGGAAGGCTCAGGGAACAGTAAAGTTTAAATTCCTGAGACGAGAATGAGTGGCAGGCATCTTAGGGACAGTAACATGATCTCTGTGGCTCAAATGGAATGAGTGAGGGGAGACCAGAGCAGAAGATGGAACTGAATTTTTAACAAGGCATACTATATCCCAACAATAAAATGTGCAAATCTTATCCAAACAGTTCAGTGAACACACACACACATGCTCGTGTAACCTGCACATGGAACATTTCTATCACCCCAGAGGACTCCTTCATGCTCACCCCAGTCAATAATTCCTCCCACCCCATCAGGTAACCACTAATTAACTTCTGTCTCCATAGATTAATTTTGCCTGTTCTTGAACTTCACTTGAATGGAATCATACAACATGCAGTCTTTTATGTCTGGCTTCTTTCAGTCAATATTCTGTCTGTAAGAGTCATTCATGCAGTGGTTTGTTCTTTTTATTGCTATACAGTATTCTGTTGTATGAATATACACAATGTATTCATCCATTCATCTGCTGAAGGACACTTGGGTTTTTTCCAATTTATTTATCATTAATAAGGTGGCTATGAACATTGTTGTACATGTCTTTTGGTAGACAGAAGTGCTGATTTCCCTTGGGAAAAGACCTAGGAGTGGAAAGACTAGGTCATTGCTAAAGGGTCCATTTAGTTTTAGAAGATATTGCTAAAGGGTCCATTTAGTTTTAGTAGATATTGCCAACCATTTTTCCAAAGTGGTTTGTCTTAGTTTCCTAGAGCTATGATAAGAAAGCACCATAAACTAGGTGGTTTACAACAACAGAAATTTCTTCTCTCACAGTCCTGTAGGCTAGAAGTCCAAAATCAAGTTGTTGGCAGGGCCATGCTCCCTCTGAAACCTCCGGGGGAGAATCCTTCCTTGCCCTCTTCTAGCTTCTGGTGTCTGCCAGTTTGGATGTATTATGTCCTCCAAAATGCCTTGTTCTTTGATGCAATTTTGTGGGGGCAGACATATTAGTGTTTATTAGGTTGGAATCCTTTGATTGAGTGTTTCCATGGAGATGTGACACAATCAACTGTGGTGAGAACTTTAATTGCATAGGACCCACCATTCAGAGTGGGTCCTAATTGAATCACTGGAGTCCTATAAAAAAGTTCACAGACAGAAGGAGGAGCTGCAGCCAACAGAGATATTTTGGAGATAGCCATTAAAAGTAGACTTTCACTACTCCAGAGTTTACCTGGGAGAAACTAAGAGAATACCCCCAGACACCTAGAGAGAAACGTCCTAGGAGAAAGCCATTCTGAAACCAGAGCCCTGGAGCAGATACCAGCCACGTGCCTGTGCCTTCCCAGCTGACAGAGGTTTTCCAGACGTCACTGGCCTTCCTGCGGTGAAGGTACCCTCTTGTTAATACCTTACCTTGGATACTTTATGGCCTTAAGACTGTAACTTTGTAACCAAATAAACCCCCATTATTAAAGCCAATCCATTTTTGATGTTTTGCAACAAAACAAAATGATGTTTGCATTAGCAAACCAGAACATGGTGTTTGCTGGCAATCCTTGGCCTTCCTTGGCTTGTGGATGTATCAACTCGCCTTCTGCCTCTGTTGTCACATGGCCTTCTTCCCTCCATGACTCTGTGTCTCTCATCCTCTTATAAGGACACCTGCTGTTGGATTTAGGACCCACCCTAACTCAGTATAACCTCGTCTTAACTTGATTATATCTGAAAATACTGTTTCCAAATAAGGTCACATTCAAAGCACATTTCAAGTTGAGACTTCTACATGTCCTTTAACAGAGGGGTGTGTGTGTGTCACAATTCAACCCATAACATGGTTTTACCAATTTACACTGCCACCAGCAAGGCAGAAAAGTTCCAGTTGCTCCACTCCACATCCTCAATGACACTTGGCATTGCCAGTCTTTTCAATTTTAGTTATTCATGATCTGATTTAAGTTTTTAGAAGCACACTCTATTGGAGTTCTTTGTATGGGGTTTGCATTATTTTTATAAATGTTCTGTTAGTTGGAAAGTATTTCAAGATAAAAAAATTAAAAATAATAATACGCACACCCTCACTGCAGTGTGGAGAAACAACTGCTGGGGGACAGGGATGGGTTGGTGAGACAAAGCCAGGAGGCCAGGTCAGAGGCCAGTGTAGTTGTCCAGGGAAAACACGAAGGTGTTTTGGACAAGAGTAATGACAGAAGAGTCATAGAGAAGTGGGCCAACTCAGGATGTGTTCTGGAATTGTAGCCAACAACACTTGCTGATAAGATGAGCGAGGGATGAAAAGAAAAAAGCCATCAAGGGGAAATCCTAGGTTTTTGCCTTGAAACAGTTGGTGGGTGAGAGGACCATTTTCTGAGATGGGGAAGAATGAGAACAGATGTGGGACAGGGAGAGGTCTGGGGCTCATGTGTAGCTGTTTGAGTATTTGACATCTCAGGGAACGGAGGCTATCATTAGAGCCTATTGTGAGGCTCTATATGCCCCGTTTCTCACTGTAACTGATAAATGTTGGTTGTGTGAAAGAGATTCTGAGTGGCTGGTGGAAGGCACCTTCTCTCTGTAATAGGCAGATTGGAGTTGGGGTTCCAGCTCTGCCCTCTTGCTCATGCTCTAACTGGGATTTTATGCCATGGGACAGCTCAGAGCCTCTATCTTCTACCTTATTAGGGCTAGAATTAAATGAGATATTCATGCCACCCAGAACATGTAAAAGCTAAAACATTCTCTCTTCCAAGCTGCAGGCACAGTGTAAAGTGCCTCATGAAGATGGCACCTTCCCCTTTCATCTATGTTTTCAAATCCTCTGAGGCCCCAAGATCACCTGAGCCATCACTCCAGCGGAGCCCTGCCCAAGGGGCTGCAATGCGGTCACTGTCCCTCTTCCATCCCTCAGGCCTTCCCCAGCCTCAAAGGAACGGAACGAAGAACAGCAGGCAGGTGGATTCATAGACTTTACTGGCTTTTTCTCCACCGAGTGGTTTCCACAATGACAATCGAGCCTGTACAGTATGCACGGTTCATGCCATTAAAGCCGCAGGGCACAGGTGGGAGCCAGGAGGCCCCTGGGAAGCAGCAGGACAGGTGGCAGGGCTAGGGGTGGGCAGCAGCCAAAGCTCAACCAATGGGCCCCAGGGTTCGCAGAGGGCTGTGGGGGCTGGAGTGAGAAGGCTGCTGAGGGGTCTGGGAGAAGCGCTGCAGAGAGAAGAGGGCGTGTCAGCAGTGGGAGGGAGCAGGAGGGGGACCATGGTCACTGTAAGGGGTGGAGGGAGTGGGGCACAGGCCAAGTGTGTGGTGGGGGAGGGTGGTCCGGAGACCTTTATTTGCGCAGGGACGCAAGACAGATGGCTGTCTGTATAAAAGGGACTGTACAACATAACCTATGATACAGTGTTTACATATGATACAAGGCTCTTTCCCTCTTTGAGTTTTAAAAAATAAATTTACAATTCCAGAGCTTTTGGTAAAAAATATATACACCCTCTGAGCAGGAGTTGCAGATGCCTTTTCCTGCTGCTGCCTCTACGAAAGGGAAAGAGGTGGTGTCCGAGAGGAGGGGGAGGCTGTGCCAGGAAACCTCACCCAGTAGCTGCCAGGAGCCCCTGCACCCTCTGCCCTGGAGGCCCGCAATGGGAAGGGAGGGGAGACAGAGGTAGAAAAGGCATCCCAGAGTCCAGTTTCACCTTCACTGTCTCTGCCGCCCCCTCCCCTCCCGCTTTGAGGGGCTGCCTGACCCAGATATAGAGATCCACCCCCCCACCTCTGATGGGGAAGGAAAGGGGAGTCAAATAGGGACACAAGGGTCAAAAGGGAGATAACTCCCTTCTTAGCAGCAAGACACCCCCAAAAACAAGGGTGAGCAGTAGGCCCCCCTAACTCCTGATGCCGCTGTACACTACCCCACTATAAAGGAGAGGGTGGGAGGGTCCTATAGGCAGCTTAGGCCTGTGTTTCCCTGAGCATCTTTACCCTCTCACGGGAGGCCACCCCAGGACCTTCTGGAGACCCAGAGATGAGGAGGTGGTGAGGGCTAATGGGTAACCCTCCCACCTGCTGCTGCTCCCTGCCCTCAGGAGCAGCTTCACCCACAAGCTGCTGCACGCAGGGCAGCGCCAAGAGCTGAGCAGGAGTGGTGAGGGTGGGGAAAGCAGCTGCACAGTCCTAGAGGCAGAGGCGACAGGGTAGCACCAAACAGAAGGGCCCCACAGCACATACAACGCCGTTCCTCGATTACCAGATGCACTCCTGCTCCTTAAAAGGGGAGTCACACATGCACACACACGCCCGCAAACACACAGACACAAGGGCAATATAATATTCCAGGGTGGTACATCCAGGGTCCCAACCCAGCCAAGGGAGAAGCAGACAGGTGGTGGAGAGTTCTGCTGCAAAGTCCTCCCACAATTCCTCTCTGAGAGAGGGAGGGTGGGCAGCTTTTCTTCCTGCTTGGGAAGAGGCGGTTTGAAACTCCGTCTCCGCAACAGACCTAAATGGGAGGGGACAGAGGAAGGAGATCTCTATCCCCTTTTCCTGGGGATGACAGGAGCCAGAGTGCAGTTTTGGCTTGAAGGAGCAAGGGGGAGAGAGGACTTCAGCAGGATGAGCAGGCTTATGAGTCCATCCAACTCTTTCCTGGGAGGCAGGAAGTTCGTTCCAGGGGAAAGATGGTGAATGAAGGCTGGGATAATGTGCAAAGTGCTTGAGTGCCAGGAGTCCGTGGACCCTGGTGGAGGCCTGGCCACACCTGCATTCTCACTGACTATTAGCCTCCAGCTTGTAGGACAGCTCGAAGAGGAGGTTCTGGTTGTCAATGACCTGGAACTGGCGCACATAGGCCTTGGTCTGCAGGTGCTGAGGGGATGCCTCCATATCCAGGCCTAGGTGCAGGAGGAGGGAGACGCAGTCAGCTCCCCAGGCCCCCTTCTTCCTCTACACACGGGGTCAGAGGATAAGGGTGCAGACTGGGAGAGGGGCTGGACAGGGGGTCCCTGGGAAGGCCAACTAGAGGATGGAGAACTGACAAGCTTAAGAAAATGAGTACTTGAGTGGGGACTTCTGTGAACCACCCCGCTCAGTCAGAGCTCTGCCCCCAGTGCTCTCCGAACCTCAAGTACTCACAAAGGGGCCGACTCCGGTATTTGCGGATTGTCCTCACTTTTTCAGCCACTGAATGCTGGAAGATGACAAGAAATGAGCCCTGAAGAGGGCACAGAAAGATGCCCTCCCCATCTAAGTTCCTCCATTCCCCAAGTCTGTTGGTTTTACTCTCTCCAGTCCCCAAGGTGGAGGGTATTTGAAGGTCCAAAGGAGAGGGTACAACAAGGGTGCCAGGTGAGGGGGAGGTAGAGTTGCCCCCAAGCTGCATGTCAGTTTTGCCACCCGTGGGCAGTTGCCAGAGTGACGCCTCCAGGGAGGCAGTCAGGAGTCTGTTAGGCAAGCTGGGCACCATGGGGGAAGGCTGCTATCTTTAGGGAGGTGCCAGGAGAGAGGGGGAGGATGCCAGCCCCCACTCATAGGACTGGGGGTTGGCAGTGCCACTCACCAGCTTCTCAATGTTCACCAAGCCATCTACAAGGGTCTTACTCCCCTCATGCAGGAATGTCAGGTCTAAGGAATGGGAAGAAAATCAAACAAGAGGACAAAATAAGAGAGGAGGTCCAAAGAGCCAATGTACCCAAGGACCCTTCCCCTCCCCCAGAACCCACTCAAACTGGGGGCTCCTCTCAGAGCTCAGTTGGAGAGCAGAGGAAGAGTCAGAACAGGGGGTCAGGAAATGGGTCAGCATTTGGGGCCTGGGACTAAGAAAATGTGGGTAGAAGAGTCACAATTTGGGAGCGAGGGCTCACTCACCTTTGAGGATCAGAGGCACGAAGGGGATCACAGGGGGTTTCATTTTGGAGATCACTTCCCGGTAGCTTTTGTGGTTCCTGCAGGGGTCCTAGCATTCCAAAGAAGGATGAGAAAGGCATGGATAGACCCAGTATACTTGAAAGATGTTTCCCACTCCCTCCCTCATCCCCGTGCCCTAGAAACCCACTGATCAGATAGGGACGTGCATGGTGTCTAGTGGGGGAGGGAGGTAAAGCTTGACTAGTCTCCCCTTTTCTCCAGGGAAAACAGGATAGCATTCCTTCCACCCTACTCCTCCGGGGATGGGAGGGGGGAAGTGGTCCCAGGTACTAAAAGCCCTGAAAGGGAAGCTTGAGATGGAGGGTTTATGGGAACAGAAGGTCTCTGGGGTACAAGTCCAAGCACAGATAAAAGAGCCAAACCCACTCACTGTCAGGTTCTCAAATTTGCGGAACAAGTTCTTGAATTTCCCTGGCAGCTTCTACAGAGAGAGTTTGAAGGAGAAGAAATGTCAGCAAGGAGCTCCTTAAGTTTCATGGAGGCTTCTGACTAATCCCCTGGTGCTGGAGAGGGCAAGGGCCTGAGTGTCTCCTAGGGGATTGGGAAGCTGGTGGGCAGGTTAGCAGGGTCAGCCCTTGGCTAGGTCTGGTGATCTTGAAACAACTCAAAGGAATTAGTGATTCTGGGGAAAGCAAGGCCTCAGTTTATGCATTTGCCATGGGCAAGGGTTTCCCATGGAGGGCTGGCTGAAATGCAGCCGACCTCCCAGAGCCCAGCCCTCGACCCGGCCCGGGCTGCCTGCTTCCACGGGGCCCTTTTACTAAAGACAAGGTCCATTAGCCAAGCTGCGTGCCCCGGGGCTCCCGATCCCCGAGGGGGGCTGGCTGGACCAGCGCAGGCGGGAAGAGACGAGGGCGAGGGGCTCCCAGCACCTCCCAGGTGAGCCGCAGGCGGCTGACCGCGGCGTTGTCCAGCCCCATGACCACGGCATAGAAGGACAGCAGGTCCTGGTTCTGCTTGCAGCTGCGGGGGCGGGGGGCGGGGTCAGTGCGCGGCAGGTGGCGGCGCCGCGGGCCACCCGGCCTCCGCGCTCACGCGGCCGCCCGCACTCACATGGCCGCGATCTTGATGAACTTCTTGAGCAGCTGCGCGCGCTTGCCCGGGGCCTCGCAGAGCAGCACCTCGGTGGCCACCCAGTGCGTGACCTCGCTGCAGCGCTGCAGCAGCAGCTCGAGGTTGGCGGTCTCCCGGCGGCCGCGCTCGCCGTGGAACACATAGTCCACGAACTCCAGCTGCACCCACGGTGGCAGAGGGGCCGCCAGAGCGTCAGGGATGTGGGTGGGGAGATGGCAGTGCAAGGCGGTGAGGAGGGAGAGGCAGGAGGGTGGGGGTGGAAGGGGTGGAAAATAGAAAATCAGGGACAGGACAGGATGCAACAGAGTTGGGGGGAAAAACACAGAACAGTAATATTATTCCACCACGGTGCACTTCTAGGTGCCAGGCAGGGTGCTAAAAGCTTTATGGCTGATTTATCCTCCAGACAACAATCTGGCAGGCATTATTATGGTGTCTTTGGTTTATTTCTTTAACAGTGAATATTTATTGAATACTAACCATTGAGTGGGCTACTATGCTAAGCAGGGCATGGGCCCTGAACCACTAATCTATGGGGTCTCCCTCTTGGCAGTTTTGCAGAGGAAAGGACAAGGCTTACAGAGGTTAGAGCCTTACATCGCCCAAGGGCAAGCTACTGGTGGCTGCAAGGGAGCATCCTAAACAGGATGTTCTGCTGCAAACACTGCCTCCTGTGGACCCCAGTCCCAGCACCAGCCTCAGCTCCCACCTCGCGCACACATCGGAACAGCTCCCACCTCGTGTACACATCGGAACAGCTCCCAGTGGAAGGCAGTAAGGTGGTTAGCAACATCCTCAGACTCCACTCGGTGGATCTCTGTGTCGCCAGGGGACACCTGGATCTCCTCCGGGAGGGGCACCTGGTGGCAGGCAGGAGCACAGGGGCTGGGCTCTGGGTGGCAGGGTGAGGGACTGCCCACAGCCCCTTCTCTAGCCCTCTCTCCCCGCCAGGCCTCATGAAGGAGTTCTCACCAGGGCCTCGTAGCTGTCCCGAGTGCAGGCAAACAGGTGGCTGTTGATGCCCAGTGTGGTGAAAACACAGTCCTCAGTGGGCTGGAGAAGGACCTTCTCTGCAGGAGGATGAGCCGCTCAGCCTCAGCTCCAGCCACCTGCATGGTCCCACCCGCACAACCCAGCCACTATCGCCACGCCATCCAGAAACTCCTAACCCCACACCGACACATTCTAGGCCAATGAGACTCATTAGCACCAATTTATGCCACATTTATCAGAAATTTTTCAAGTAATGATTTCTTTTGCATTTATATTCTCCTTTTTACCCCCAATATTCTTTCACAGTTCTCTCTTTCTATCAGAATTTTTCTCCCATCTTAGAGATGGGAAAATATGGCAGAGGCTACAATTGCAGGCTTTCTGCCTTCTACAACCACCATCCTAGAGCTTGGATGTCTACCTTGTGACTTTTGCCTGAAAGATGCAGCATCCTTAGATGCTTAGGGCTATTAAAAGACCAGAACACTGTCTCAGTGTGAGTAAGAAGCAGGCCCCAGATCAGAGCCCAGATGTCCTGGACCAGTGCTTCTCAAACTTCAACGTGCCCAGGAATTACCTGGGGATCTTGTTAAAATGAAAATACTGATCCAGCAGGTCTAGGGTAGGGTCTGACATACTGCATTTTTAAAGCGCTCCCAGGGGTGCTTCTGGTCCCAGGAGCACACTTTGTGTAGCCAGGGCCTAGAATTCAGTCTTTAGCCCTGCCCCGGGGCACTTGGCCTATGAGTTTCTCCTCTCCTGGCCCTCCAGCTCAGCTTTCCCGACCCTCACCTCCTGAGGATGCCACAGCTACCAAGATGAGGGAATCCTCACGGCCTGCGGGCTCCTCCGAGTACTGCAGCTTCTCCGTCACAGAGCCCAAGATGTCCTGCACAGACGCTGACAGGCGGCTGCGTATGGTCACGTACGAGTGGTCGGGCATGTAGACCCGGCAGAAAACTGGTCAGAGATAGGAAGTCGCCAGTTCATTCACCAGGAGGCAGGGAGGCCTCTGGGGCACCTCTGCCCCTCAACCCACCCCTAACCCTAAAGCGGTTGTCTTGTGAAGAAGGCGCTGTGAAAGGGGCTGGTTCTACCTCCTCCGAGGGGTGCCCCACACCCAGAGATCCCACAGCCTGTCCCCCACCCCCAAGCCATTCAGAAAGCCCTGCCCCTCGTAATACCAACACTCACTCTCATCAGAGCCCCGGAAGGCCACTCGGGTCTGCAGACAGGAGTCGATCCGGCGGAAGTGGCGGAAGAGGGGCTTCACCTGCTTGCTGGGTGGCTGGCTCTCCTCTGGGATCCTGGCATGGATACGGGCAGACAGCAATAGGCCCTGTCATGCACAGAGAGCACCAGGCAGGCAGCCCCCAGCAGGGATATGACAACAGGGTCAGGGATGAGTTCACACCAGGTTCAAAAGGTATGTAAGGGGATCAGAAGAGAGGACAATGACCAGTATGGGACAACTGCCCAAGTTGGCCCAAATCAAATGCCACCTGTTCCGTGAATTCTCTGATCTACCCCACCCTTCTCACCAGGGAAGGTCCCTTTCTTGCCTGAACTGCTGTAGAACAACATTGGGATAATATTTGTTTATGTTCATGTCTTCTTTCTTGTACAAGATTGAGAACTTTTGAAGATTGGGATTGGTTCTTACTGCATTTTTTTTTAAATCCTCCAGGACCTAGCACACCACTTGGCCCATGGTAGTAGGTCATTGGATGTTTGCTGAATCTTGCTGACAAGACTTCACAGTCTGGGAAGGAGACAGACATGCACACAGCTACTTCTAACACAACGCAGGATGTGTTAAGTGATGTAACAAAGGTACAAGAAAAGAAGAGCTATGTCGCTATGGGGAGGGAGAAAACTATTCTTAAGAGGAGGATCTGAGAAGTTTTCATTTGAGAAGATGGCATTTGACCTGAGCCTTGAAGGACAACAGGAAGAGAAGGAAAAGGCATTCTAGGATAAACAACATAAACGAGAGCAGGAAGTTGGGAAAACACAGGAGTTTGGAGAATGGTGGGGTGTCTAGGAAATGTCATGGGTGGAGGGGGGATGTGGGAGATGAGATGGGAAGGATTAGCAGAAGGCACAAAGGAAAGGGCATTGAATGTTGTGATAGGATGTTGCAACTTTGCCTTGCAGGCACTGGGGAGACACGGACGATTTTGGAACAGGAGCATGATGTGGTCATTTATGTAAGTTTGAAAGATCTTTCTGGTGTCCGAATAGAGAAGGGAGAGGAGGATACAAGATTGCAAGCTGATCTTGTGATGCAGGTGAGAGATAATGAGGCCTAAAGGAAGATTGTGGCTGTGGGGATGGAGAAACTGAAAGGGCAGGAGAGATGGATGGATGAAAGAATGAAAGGATGAATGGATGTATGCATGCAGTGGTGTCCTAGAGCTGGCTCACTTTGGTTCTTGAGAGCTGACTGTTAAATATTGGTGAATTTTGCCAACTGGTTGTTAAACATAGCCATTTTATACATACATTATATATATATGTGTATACATATGTATGTATAATATAACCTTATAGCTAAATAAATTATTACAAAGGTGATTAGTCTCCTAATTGTTTTACTACATTTTACTGTTATTTATGCTCCTGGGTTAATCTGTATGGTGGAAATATATATAATGTCCTGCTACCGTGCAACTCTTCCCAACTCCTCATTTGGTGACGTCATGTTGGTAGCTTGAAATCAGCCATGGTAAGAGAGTTTACATCATGGAAGTTGGCAAAAGCTGCAAATCAGGGCTCTTTTTCCTGATGTGTCAGTTAAATATTTACCAGTACATCACTGGATTGATGGACAAACAGATGGGCAGGTGGGCAAAAGAATGACTGGAGACAGTGCCTTGTGCTACCCACTAGTATAAAAAGGGGAAGGGGGACTGAAATAAAATCATATTACAGCCAAAAGGCAGAGATAGCCTCTGTAATAAACTCGGGGGGCCTCGTTTTTTCCCCCTGCCCCTCCACACTCCCCCTCACTTTAGCTCCACTGTCTCCACAAGCTGGTGCAGCCGCAGTGTGTCTTCTCGGAGGTCCTGGTAAAGGGACTCATCCTTCATAATCAGCAGGTACAAATCCTGGGGAGGGGAGGGGAGAGGTGAAGGCAAAGATCTCCTCCTGAGGACCTCTCTGTGCGGGGTCTGGGCAGGACTCCATGCCTATGAGCATAGAGGACCCTCAGAAGCCAGGGCCCAGGACAGCTCCCCAGCCTGAGGAGTATGGCTCCCTCAAAACGGCCCCCATCCAGAGCCAGTGGCCTGCTCACCCGCCTCCCCTTTTCCCAGGCCCACCTTGATGATGCGGCCAGCCCCCTCTTCCTCCTGCAGCAGCCCCTGATAGGTATCCAGGAAATGGAGGAGCATTGCTAGACAGGCCTGCTTCTGGCCCAGCCCCTCGGGACCCTCAATGCCCTCTGCCCGAACAAAGCTGACCCCAAAGTTAAGGAAAAGCCCTGGGCAGGCAGACCTGAGGAAACCAGGAAGGAAATTAAGAAGTGATACTCTGCCAGGCTAAACTACTCCCAAATATCCTCTAGGTTTAGGGCCAGGGAGAGAAGATGACCAGGGATCCCCGGAGCCAAGAACCCCCTTATGCTCCAGTCCAGGATTTTGCTCAGTGTAGGTGGGGACAGCAACCACTTAACTGTATGCAGCTCCTGCCTGGTAGAATTTCACTTGGGGATACCTCACCCTGATCCCTCCCAGTGGGCTGATAACGGCCACGGGTGCCTACCATGAACCTGACCATTCCTCAGTGTCAGGCCTGATGTTTACAATTAGGTCCTAAAATAACTTGGTGAGAGGCCTGTACTTCCCAGACACCCTATGAATAGCCCAGCCAGTGGCTTGTCTCTAGCAGACCCTACTAAAGCGTGGCTATGACCTGATGTTTACATCAGACCCTGTAATAACTCTCTTGGTAATCAGATATTCAGAGCAATAGTTCAGTGGGCAGAGAAGCACTTTTAATAGAATAATACCTTACATTGTATAGGACACTGCAGGCTCCAGAGCGAGTACTCTCACATCTGCTGTTGTATTGATCTTTCATAGGTAGGCAGGGCAGGGGCTATTTACCCCCACTTTACAGAAGAGGAAACTGAGGTCCCAGGGGATTAGGAGATCTGCCCAAGGGCACACAGCTGGTGAGTAGACAAACTGAGAGTGAAACCCAAGTGTGTGTGTGTGTGTGTGTGTGTGTGTTTTAGGGGGTGGAAGCTTAGGCCCTGACATCACATTGGGGATGGGGGGATGGGGGGGAGATGCTCCTTCCTGACCTCCCCTGTTGCCAGCTCCACAAAAGGATATTACTGGTGTAGCTCCTGCAGAAATTTCTCCGTGGGGAGGAAGAGAGAGTGGGTGAGGACGATGTCATCCAGCAGGACCTCTGTGGAGATTGATTGGCACCACTGGTGTCAGGAGGGCACTTCCAGGACCAGACTGGAAACCCACCAAGGTTTTGCCTCCACAGGTGAATTCTCTTTAGCCAGGCTGGAGCCCCAGCCACCTGCCTGATCATGCTCTGCACATGCACGCGCGCGCACACACACACACACACACGTGAAGGTTCTGGGCAGCTGCTGCGTGGGTGTGGGTGTGGTTGGCAGCTGTCAAGGCAGCTGGAGGGGGGGGCTTTGATGGCCATGCCCACTTCTCTTTGGTGTGGGTGGGAAGCTGGTCAGATAATATACCAAGCTTGCGATCTGTCTGAAGTAAGACCCTCATAGAAGAGAACTTCCAGAGACACAGATGCTAAGGTCAGTGGGGTGTGTGTGTGTGTTGGGATCCCTCCTGCCCACCCACTCCCTACCTAACAACTTGGCTTTGCAGCTAGACAAGTGGCAACCAGCCCCATTAAAAGGGAGAGGGAGCAACTGCCAGCCCTTTGATCCCAAAGCCTTTAAATAGCAACTCTGGGTCCTCTGGTACCCAGAGATGGAAGGGTTAATGATGGAAGGGTGGAGGGGTGTGGTTCCTCTCGCACACCCTTTCCCCTCCACACCCTCATCGTCTGCGCCTGGCTTAGCCAGTCAGCCAGGTACAAGGTCGCCCTGACTTGCAGCCAGCCCTGGGGTGGGGCAGGGCCGCCTGGCACACACAGACAGGTCGGGCACAGGGAGGGAGCCAGGTGTCCTCACTGGGACAGGTTAGGGCCAGGTCCCCAGGCACTGCCCTAGGACAAAACCAAGGCTTATGGCCGTTGGATCACCATTCTCGGCCTTCAATTCTGAGCCATGCTGGATAGAGCAGTAGAATCAAGCCAAAATCATCTACTGCAAGTTTCATTTCACAAATGAAAAACTGCGGCACATTGCTGGGAGGGACTTGCCTAGACCCAGACTCCTGGATGGTTGTCCTTTTCTCAATATGCCTGAGGCAAGCTGAGTGTCAGGGTAGAGCCTAATGGCCAGACAGGGGCTTCAGTTAGGTTTGGAGTACCTTCCGTAAGTCCACTCTCACACAAACCCTTGGAGGAAACCAAGCGCTTGGAAAAGATTTGTCTTATGAGGGAATATCAGAGTAGTGGGTTAAGCTGATTCTGGTTCTCTCTGGGACTGGTTTGGGATCCCTCACAATAGTTAATCTGGGGATTCAGTCTTCCAGGCGAGATAATATGGGTAACTATCAATTCAGGAGTCTTACCCCAGGGGAGATGGAGCAGAGCCTGTGGTCCCAGGTCCCTATGAAAGGGGAAAGACCGTCTCTTCATTTTCCTCTGTGCCCACCTACCCTGTTGCACTCTTAAAGCGAGTCAGAGAGTTCCCAGTGCTGACTTCCAGCTCCAGGGCTGGGGACTAGGAATAGGGATGCCTGACATCCTTGCTAGACTCTATCTCACAGGAGAGCTAGGCCAGAGCAAAGGAAGAAGAACATGGGGCAGAGGGGGGAAGATGCTGATATGGGGGCTTCAGTTTGGCATCTGTCCTTCCACGGCAGGCTCTGGTCCAATGCACACCCTCCCCAGGGAATGTGTCATAGAGACACAGGGTGTGTAGTGTAGGAGGGAAGCTATGGTTAGGAGAGCTGTGTGTGCGTGTGTGTCTGATATTTTTCTAATTAAATCCAAAAGGTGTCAGCTCCCCAGGGCAACTGCAGCCTGAGCCAAAGGAGGGGACCCAGGTCTTAAGAAAAATCTAGAGGAGTGGAGCCCTACTCTACATATCCAGGTGAGAGCCCCCTGCAGAGGGCTGAAAGCAAAGTGTGAAGGCCTGATCTATAGGCCCCCAACGAGGGGCTCCCAACTCTTAGACCCTCCTGGGCTTAGTGAAAGGCCCGGAGCTAGACCTAAAGACCCCATATCCTCTACCTCAGCCACTAATCTGCAATTTGAGGCCTCAGTTTCCTCAAAGGCAACTTAGAAGGGGTGCTGGTGGGGAGTGGTGAAATAGCATCATCGTTTAAGGAATAAGCCTTGCAGGGTGTGGTTATTATGTTTTAAAGGAGGCCATGTGCTGAGACCTGGCACCGGAAGGGCGGGAGTTGGTGAGGCTCCGACACCCCCTAGATAACCCCCTAGGGCCCTGATGCCTGGCCACCTCTCCCATCACAAACACCTTCTGAGTCCCCCCACAGCAGGATCTCCTCACCCCTCACCTCCCCAAGCTTCTAGGGACAATGCAACCTTTTGCCTAAGACCACAGAGTGGGCGGGCCCTGTGCTCCAGGGGTTTTAAGCAGAGCCAGGGACTCCTGCAGTGTCTTTCAGAGCTCTGGGCACCTCTTGAGGGTGGCATGGGCTGTTCTGGGCAGCTTCCATCTTAGTGTGTCAGGCCCTAATTTGGGGCTGCAGGAGGACATAGTCAACATCAAGCACCCATGGGAGTCTGTGGATAAAACATCCAGGGGAAAGGAAAGGTGGCTTAAAGAAAGAGGTTCAGTTTCGCTGCTGGGTGAGGCTGCCACAGGGAGGAGGGTGGGTACTGCCACTTCTCTTCCCCAGGAAGGTTTATGCCTTAGGTAGGCTCCTACTCCACTTCAGTTGACCACCCAACTCCCCCCGCAGAGACTCCTGAACAGCGCCATCCCCTTCCTCAAGGGCGAGGAAGAGGAACCGGGTTGTAATCCCCTTCTCCGGGATGGATGAGCCAGTTGAGTCCTTACCTGAGTCGGCGCTGTCCCTAGTGACCCCTCCGGCCAGCCATTCCAGAACCCGGTTGAGAAGATGCTCCGGCCGCTCGGGGGCGCCCAGGGGGGCCCAGGGAGGCGAAGTCAGGGGCTCGCCCGGGGACAGCTCGTCTGAGGAGTATGAGGAAGGAGAGCGCAGGGGCCCCCCTCCCCCGAGCGGTCCGGGCCCCGGCACCTCCTCCAGCTGCAGCCAACAGGGCCCCCCGCTGCCCAGCTCCTCTGCGACCCCCGCCGGCTCTCCCCCTTCCTCCTCAGCGGGCGGCTCCAGCCCCGGCTCGGCAGGGGGCTCCCGGAGGAAAGCTGGGAGCAGCAGGCGAGACACGCTCTGACGCCGCTGCAGCGGCCGCGGTCCCCCGGCTGGACCGCCGCCCCCGCCGGGTCCCCCACCCCCTCCAGGCCCGCCGCAGCTCCCCGGACCCCCTCCGGGACCTCCCGCCACCGTTCGCCCCGCCAGCTGCGACGTCTGCTTCTTCAAAAATTTCTCCAACGGCTTCATGCCCCCCCCGCCCCACTCCTCGGGCCCGCCGGGGGACCCAGGTGTCCCAAGTGCGGGCGGGGGGGGGCGGGGACACGATGATCAGAGCCGAAGGGGCAGAGCGGAGGGCCGTGCCAGGCGCCGGACAGGGGGCCAGAGGTACCCGAGATTCGCTGGCCGGAGTCCAGTGGCCAGTGGCCGGGGGAGGTGCCAGAGGGAAGGAGTGCTGGCTCTCAGCAGCCCTCCATCCCGGCTACAGCTGGCACGCGGCTCAAGGGTGGGCAGGCTGCGGGGCCAGTGCCCCCGGCTCTGTGCTCCTGGGCTGGGCCGCGGCGGCAGAGGCAGCGGGCGGAGCGCAAGGATGCGAGGACGCGGCGGCAGCAGCGGCGGCTGCGCTCCTGGCCGAGGGGAAGGTGGCAGAACTGAGACCACGCCCCCGCCTCCCGGCCCCGCCCAGGGCCCGCCCCCCGGGCCGCCAGAGGCCTGGACACTGGCGCTGGGGCTGACCGCGAGGGAGACAGGAGACAGTAAGGGACTGAATGGGATTGGGTTTGGAGCCGACGCCTAAATTAAGAACAAAAGTGAGGGAATGATTCACCAGCGGAGAGGGAGTCCTGTCTCCGAGGCTTACCAGGACTCTTACTGTCATCTCAGAGCCAGGGCAGGTCTGTGGCTTGCACGCTTTGATGCACCTGCCTGTACCCAGGTGAGACCTATTACAGTTGCTGATTGGGTGCCCATCACTCCCAACCGCGATCGTGTGCACCATTGCCACACTTCCAGGAATATGTGGTCTTTATCTTCCTTCTGCGAGAAGGGTTGGGAAGGCCCCTTAGGTGGATTGGCACTGGCAATGGGGGTGGTGCCCAACTGCCCTCTCTGGTAGGGCACCCTAGGTGGTGTGGGCCTAGCCTGTGAAAGGCAGGTACTGGCAGGCAGATAGAAGCCAGGCAGGGAGCAGCAGGTTGTGGCAGGTCTAGCAGGAGTGAGGAGATAGTAGGTAGTGGGGAGGAGACCTGGAACAGAAGGGCATGTCTGCCCCACTGGCAGCAGAAGGAACCAGGGCCAGGGAGATGGGTGAAAAACCTGGAACTGTCAATCAATATCATCAGGCATAATACCAGAGAGCCTAGAGCTTGCAGAGCCATGGAGTAGTAAATGCAGTGTCAAATTTGTCCTTCAAATAAACCTTATTCCTGATGCCTGCAGCAGCATTCCATCCCCTAGGGCACAGTGCCCCGGGAGGGTGGTATAGAGACAAGCTCCATGTGAGCACACCCAGGTTATGATTACAAGGTGGGGGAGTGGCACCAGGTTCCAGATAGGTTGAGGCTCCTGGGACAACAACCCACCCCTGTTTACTGTGCACTGGCCAGGCAGGAGCAGGAATTCTAAAGCCTGGGAGTGGTGGTGGAATTGAACAGGGTGTGTACTACACATGCACTGTGTGCTTATATGGTCCCATGTGTTCTAGAGCATGTGTTCACAGAGATAGAGCTTTGCACATCCATCTGTTTGTGGATTTGGGGAGGGAACAGTATAAAGAAGAGAGAGCATAGTTTTGGCTAAGCAGGTGGACTAGAGGTTTGAGTATCAATTAGACTTCCTGGGCCCCCTTTATTGGATGCCCCAATCCACACAGGGTCAAAAGGGAAAACTGGTCGGAGTGGTTTGTTGTTCCCCAGGCATTTTATGAACTGATTGGGAAGAGGGGAGGGCTCCTCTTCCAGCACATGCCACAGTTACCAGATTAAGCTGGTTGCCTTGGTAACCTCCTCTCTGGGCAGAATTTGGGATTGTCAGTTAGGGGGAAAAATTGGGGTGGGGGGTGTAAAGCGTGTGGGGTGTGGAAATAAAATGGGCAGAGACTTCTGGAAACTGAAAGCTTGGGGAACAGAACTCCAGCATCCCTCCAATTCTCAAGGATATCAGGCAGAGACTAAGTTCAAGACTTTGAATCAGGGAGGAAACCCGGCACCGTCACGGACCCCCTGGAGCAATACTTCCCAACCTACTGCACACTGGAAAACACAAGGGAAGTTTTTTTAAAAAAAATACTGATGCCCAGGCCACACCTTTGACCAATTAAATCAGGTCTCTGAGGCCAGGCCACGGTATACAGCATTTTTAAAAAGCACTTCAGGTGATTTTAGTAGCCAGGGTCAGACCCACTGCCCTAGAGTGACAATCGGAACCAAACAGGCTACAGAGGCTGGGAGATGACTTTAGGATTTCATGTCCGTACTTTTCTGAGTCTCCTACAAGGTAGCAGGCCTGGGTACCCTTTGAAGGGGAGGAGGTTGGGTTGGCAGAGCATCCTCACTCCATCATGGGAGAAATAAAGAGGAAAAGAGGGTGAGGAAATGGGGGCAAAAGCTTTAACTGAGAATCCAGCCTGTGGTTTTCTAGAAAGGGACTGGGCAGGGCTACCAAATGATGATCTGTCTGCCCCCTCCACTCCCTTTCTTTCTGCCCAAGAGGAGAACCTGGGGGCTTTGCTGAGCTTGAGTTTCTTCTTGCTGAGCTGGTTACCAGGGCAACAGAGAGAGCAGTGGGATCCAACTGCAGGACTGGGGAACCAAGAAGCAGGGGTGTGGAAGAAGCATCTCTGACTTTCACTCCTCCTGCCAGTAACCCTCCCCCAAGCTGGCTGGCATTCTTTGCATGACCCAGAGGCCAGGACCATGATTACCCATCACCCTGGGGGTGGATGTAAGAAGAAACCAATGAGATTTAAAGAGAATTAGGGATGAGGGTCAGGAGAATTATGGTCCCTCAGCTATAGTGGTAGCACCAAAGGGTCATTTCAAGATGCATCGTGTTGCCTATGCTCTCAGTGTGTGGACTTGTGGGACTCAAGAACAGGTGCTGCTAGCTCCACATTAAACTCAATTGCTCTCCCGTATCTGGGAGCCTCTGTAGTCAATTTCCCACCCCATCCAGGGCCTGGATGAAACAGTCAGCTCAAAGCAGGGACTTGTGTATTGGGGTCAAAGTTAGCAACAGCACAAGCCACAGGTGGTGGTCTTTCAAGGTCCCCTCCCCTCCATTTGTACTAAGATTGATAGGAGCCTCTCCCTTGGATTGTGGTCCTTGATAATTCAGTGTCAAATGTCTTAATTTTTCAAGGAGAAAGACTCCCCTTGGCAGGAGCAAAGCTACCTTGCTCCTCCCCCTTGCCCAGGACCTTGTACAGTCGCATTGCCATTTGCTGGCACATGACCCCAGAAAACTTACTTGCCAATCACAAAGGCAGGCATGAGGGAAACTGCAGGTTCACATGGGTGAACTACCAGCATCTCATTAGTTTTTCTGTCCCTGACACTTCCAATCTAAGGGATTCCATGATATCCTGGTGTTTATGTGGCAATGTAGTTGGGAAAGACAACTGGTTCAAAGTACAGACATAGTTAAGGCCTTGGAGGAGCTCCTCACCTTTCTGGGCTTCCATTTCACAAGCCAGAGGCTGGCTCAAGCTGACTGTGACCGTGTGGGGAATTAGGGAGTTGCCTTCCCTCCCTCCCAAATAAAGACCCATGCAAAACACTGGCAAGGGAGCCAAATTTAGTCTAAATTTTATTATCCTCAAGTCACAATGCTGATCACAAATGTGCATCTTTAAAAAAAACAACAACAAAAAACAACAACATTCATGGAGAAATCCTTGCAACTAAACACAGGGGACAAACAGAGACAACTGTCACAGTGTCTTAAGGTCTGGGATTCTGGGCATGCTGCCCACAAGCTTGAGGAGACAACTTCAGGCTTAAGGCAAAGGGAACAGCCTACAAAGGCACAACCACCAGTTACCCCTAGAAAAATCACTTCGTTATTTCCTCCTTGGAGATTACAGCTTGAGTGCCTCTCCCCCTCCACCCTATCCCACCCGTGTGATCAGAGTGGTTAGGACAGCTGCCAGAAAGAAAGAACAGAAAGACAGTGACATTACTGAGGGAGAGACACAGTCTGACCTTCTCCTTCAGGTTCTGTAGCAGGGCAGGGACAGCAGTCAAGCTACCCTTGGCAGATACAAGTGCTGCAATAAGAGAAATCTCTTCCACAGAGGCAGCAGGGGAGTGGTTCAGTGCCATGGGTAGGAAGGGAAGAGGAGGGGAGCCCTTGTCCAGAAGATGACTGGTTTCCATAGGCCTTAAGCCCAGGTGTGGCATCTACTTCTGCTTGCAAGGACAGGAGTAGAATTTGGGGAAAGTAAGGTAGAAACATCTGTAACACGTGTAGGAGGAAAGACATGAAGAAGGACAATTGCAAAGGACAGGGTAGACTGCTTGCTGAGTAATACTTGCCTCTACAGAGATGCATTGGTCCACAGCAACCGAAAAGAGCAGGAGTGGTAGGAGGGATAGAAAGAAGAGAAGCAGGGCCCTCTAATTCCACTTACCTCAAAGATAGCCCTGAGGACTGTGTGAATACAAACCCCAAAGTCGTAAAAGGCTGTCACTCCACCCTCCCTTTCTCACAAAAGCACCAGGTTTGCCATCTCTTTCCATAGTAGAGAATCTGCTCCTTAGCCCACCAAAACATAGGGTCTGATGGAGTGGCTCAGACTCCTAAAAGCCTACATCAAAAGTAGAGCTCCTACCCACCCACTTTGAGCTTTTCTCCACAGTGTGGCACTGTGCAGACAGCTATGCTTCCACAGGGTTAGAGGAGTTAAGTGTATCCAAGTATACAAGAAAATAACAAAGGTGAACCAAAAGTGAAAGGCCAGCTCTTTCTAGACCTGGTGGGAGAAGGTTGACCAGTACATTCTCAATTATCTGGGATGCAAGGAAGAGCCAAAAGGGAACCCAGCGGAGCCAGCAAACCAGCAGAATGAGCTTGTTTCATATGAAGACAGAGAGAGAGTGCACAAGAAACAGAGAAAAAGAAGACTGAGGGAGTATTAACTTAAAAATAGCAAGTCAGGTTTTAAAAAATGAACATCTTAAGAAACAAAACAAAACAGAAAGGAGCTTCCCTGGGAGAAGACACTTGAACTTCCTGGGAGAAAGTGAAGAGTAAAAGATGTGGGCTTCTAAGTCTAGATCTCTCTTCCTGTGAGCACAGCCAACCCAAGCAAAGAGTAGAGGTGGGAGGGTCCCCTTGTTTCTCCCTTTTTCCAGCAGAACCTGTCCGCAAAGGAAAGTAGGGATCCTCCTGTAGCCATTCGCTGGTGGGAGCCACCCTGTTTCTTTGAAGCTCTCTTGGTAGTAGACAGCCAGTTGTATTTCTCTTCTCTTCTGAGTTCTCACCTCTGCTGTTCTGACAGGGATGGGGAAAAGGGAAGACCCACCAAAGTATTAGTGGACCTTCTGGACACATACAGCTGTTTTCAGAAAGTCAGATTTCTAAAGAGTGTGTTTTAATGTTCCTAAATAAAACAAAACAGTAACAACAACAACAAAAAAAAACCCTATGATCTTTTTCCTCTTCAGAATTGGCTCTGCTGTAGTATCTCAAATTAAATTTTCCTTCTCCTTGACCAAATTAGACTGCCCCCCAGTACTTTTTCCTTCCCAAATGAAATTCTGGCAAGTTAACAATGGCAAAATGAAGAAAATGGCAAATTTCAGAACTCTTTAAGGCTGCCTGAGCTAGCTCATGATTATAACATAAGAGTCACAGTAAGTATACACTTACTTTTACATGATGTTAGATTTAAAATATTCAGAAATTCAAACTAACTGGAACCCCTGCTTACAACCTGAAAAAATAAAGTTGATATCTGTTATCGGGTCATGCAAAAAAACACACCCAAGAAAATAAAAGATTCTCTAGGAAAAGGAAAGCCCACCAATGTCAGATGTACCCTATGTATGGGAAGGGGCTGTCATACCTCAGGGGGCGGAGGCTTGATGGTGACTGGCTGGGGAGTCCTCCGGGGTGGGGAGGGCTTTGGCTGCACCTGCTGCTGGGCAGGGTTATAGTAGGTCACGCCTCCATAAACCTGTGATGGGGCCTTGGACCCCATAAAGCCGGAGAAGAAAAAGTTAGGAACAAATTCATCTAAACTATGAAGAAAAACATTGAAGAATTTATAATTAAAAATATCTCTAAGCTGGCCCCCTTTAAAATAAAATGGCTGTTCATTTCTGCCTTAATACATCACTATTATATCTGGTTCCTACTTTTTCAAAGTACTGACCAGCTTTCTCTAATTCCTACTATCAACTGACAGAGGAGAGCTAAGCTCAGTGGTGGCACTCCAGACACCAGATGGTGTCAACCTGTTGGGAGTAAAGCAGGACAGGGGAAGGCCCGGTAAGGAGTACAATACAAGCTTCTTTATGCAGCTGAATAAACAGCAGACATGCCTGCCTGTGATAGACCAAAACACTCAAATGATACACCATTAAAGACACTCAAGAGAACAAACAGATGCTGGGCATTCTATAAGCTGTATTTCCAGCTCTGGACCATCAAGAGGTGTCCTGGTGCCACATGCAAATCAGTGGCACTGAAATGTTCTCATATACCTTTAGCATTGTCTCCATACTTCACATTCCTGTATGATTTCAAGGATATAATCCTAGAAAAATCTGTTCATTAGCCATCTCACCTGTGTATTAGGATACAGATGAGGAGGTGGTGGGGGAGGCAGTGCCCCTGGTGCATAAGGGTAGCTGGGATTACCAAAGTTCATGACGCCTGGAGCAGAAAAGTAAGTAGGAGCAAGCAACTGCTGAGGAGGCGGCTGTCCGGCAGACATAGACACTGGTGGGGGATAGAGGCCTGGATTAGGCAGAGGCGCCGGTGTCTGGTGGGGATGTAAACCTGGACAAGGGGAAGAAAACAAAAACTGAAATAGAAGAGAGCACCTTTTCCATGGGATGGCCTGGCTTAACTGCTGATCACAGCTCAGGACAGAATACCTCAGGATGGACCCAACAGGAGTTTCTGTTGCTAAGCAGCCAGGAAAGCCAGCCTCACAGGCAAGCAGCGCGAAGCTCAGGAGGATGGGGGTTATGAAGCCTCAACACATGTCCTCAAGTACTAGATGCATACAAGCAGAGACACAAAGCTTACCTGGGTGGGGAAGGTGCATTTCTGGCTGCACAATCATGCCCTGAGGAGGCAGTGGGGCAGGGCTGTCACCATGGGTATAGATTGGTCCCTGGAACTGCACTGTAAGATATCACATTGGGACTCTCAGAAAGCCTCACCCTTCATATCATATGGACAAATCTCCTTGTCTCCCAAACCCTTTAAAAGATGTCCTCAAATTTCCATGCGAAGAAAATAGTAACCAGATAAGGTATGTTAACCACTGAGAGAGGTCACAAGGGAGATACAGGAGGCTGGAGGCTGGTCTCTTAGTTCATTTCACCCTGCAAAGAAAGGTTCCCCAACAAAAAAAAGAAAAAACTCACGTGGGTCATAATAATGCCCTTCCATGATACTGATATGCACTGGAGGGGCGGGGGGCTCAGGCACGGGTCTTTGCCGCTGTGATGAATAGCGTTTGGCTCGA
>PVKY010002676.1:0-24550 GCA_004027775.1 Bradypus variegatus | reverse complement strand
GGGTACATTGTACTTCTTGAATCTCTAATTTTCTGTCTTTTATAAGAGTTGGGAAATTTTCAGTGAATATGTCTTCTATTATTCCTTCTGCCCCCTTTCCCCTCTCTTCTCCTTCTGGAATACCCATAACACGTATATTTGTACGTTTCATGTTGTCACTCAGCTCCCTAAGACCCTGCTCATATTTTTCCATTTTTTTGACCATCTGTTCTTTTGCGTGCATGAATTCGAATGACCTGTCTTCCAGTTCACTGATCCTTTCCTCTGCCTGTTCAAATCTACTGTTGTGTCCTTCCATTGCGTTTTTCATCTCCTCCATTGTGGCCTTCATTCCCATGAGTTCTGCCATTTGTTTTTTTAAGTTTATTAATTCTTCTTTATGGTCAGCCAGTGCCTTCTTTATATCCTTCAGCTCTTTTGCTAGATCTCCCTTATCTTCCTTCATTTCACTGAATTTATTTAGTATTAGTTGCCTCAACTCCTGTATCTCATTTGAGCTATTAGTTTGTTCCTTTGGCTGGTCCATATTTTTGTGTTTCCTGGTATGGCTTGTTATCTTAAGCTGTCTAGGCATCTGATTTTCTTGATTAGTTTATTTTGGAGCTTGTTTTCTATCTTTTACCTAGGGGTTTTCTTGTTGGTTAGCTTTGTTCTCTGGTCTCTGTTATTCAATTCAACTTATTCTAGACCTCTAACTTAGGTTTTATTTAGTTGATCAAAATTTTTCCCCTCTTGTTTTTTCTGTTTCTTGCTCTGCTCTATGTAGCCTTTTTGTGAATGGGTCTCCTCAGATATGGTCGACCCTGGTCAGATTTTCCCAGTCTAGTGAAGCCCAGATCTCATTGGGAGTGTATGGAGTTTTCAATGTTCGCTGAGATCTCGGCTTTTCCTTCAATTCTAAACTTGCATCTGATGTGTGACTGGTTAGTGGACATCCCGAAAACTCTGTTTCATATAGTTCTTGGGTAGTTGCCAGCTGCTCTGGGCTCCGTCCCCTGAGGCCGCGGGGGCAGCGGGTCCTCCGTGGGGCTCCAGCGGCGCAGGCGGTGCGGGCCTGGTGGCGGCGGCGACCACCCGAAAGCCTCGGGGGCGCTGGGGCGGCGAGTGCCCACTCACCTCCGGCACCACGGGCTCAGGTCCCGGTGCAGGTGGCGGCGGTGGCTCCTCCGCAGGGCTCTAAACTTATTTCATGGCGCGCGGGGCTAGTCTTCCAGTGGCGGGGGAAAGATTTTTTAAAACCAAAATCTTCTAAGGAAATTTTTATAAACGGAGCGCTTGCCGCGATCGGGGTCCATGCGAGGCACTGGGGATGCAAAGGTGAGCAGCAGACCCCTGAAATACCAACTCTCTCCGGGCTCCCACTCCAGTGGAGAAGTAGATCATTTCGAAAAAGCCCCTACTTCATGCAACTTTTACTCTCCTTGAGGTCCACGTAAACCAAGAATGCTGTAGAAACCTGGATGGCATCTCCTATATATAATTCCATCCCCATCCAGGAAGCATCCTCGGGATCCCACTAGTGGGTGCCACCACCAACGAGTACACCACCCGGCTCAGACCAATGCAGTGGGCTTGGCTCAGAATTACCGTGTTCCTCCATGCCAGGTCATGGGGCACGTCTGTGGTGTACTGCCCAAGTTATAGAATTACTGATGGTAGAGTCTACCACTATTTTAAGTAGTAATTTGCTATAAAACCTTACCAACGAATTTAGTAGTACGGGTACAAAGGAAGCCAGCCTAAGTTATTTTTCACCTAAGCAATTCTACAGAGAAACAAGTTAGATGGCATGACTTACAATTTCAGTAAAAGTTTACAAGTTTACTATATATTTTAGCTAAATCTGTTGATCAACTCAAAGATCCACTGTAAGGAAAGAGTAAGTTTTAAAACCATCTTCGTAAGCTCGAGTGATATTCTAAATCAAGAAAGAAAAATAATGAATCTCGGGGCTTCCACAGGTATTATTTCACTATAGCATTTAATAAAACTCACCATATATACCTTTATTATCATTAAAATTTCAAATTAATAAGCATTAACCCTGGTTAAATTAGTTCAGTTATCCAGAATTTCGCAATTGTAAAGAATTAAATAGTCCATATTTAAATATAGTATAGCAATATCATAGGGGAAAAAGCATTTGATGGATCATTCAGAACGTGAAGGAACATGTGTGCTTGTGCACACACAAGGAAGAGTAAATGGGCTTGGCCACAACATGGAGAACCTTGACTTTGGTCTTGGTCTTGTGAGCACTGGGGAAAAAGAAAAGGATCCTGAGTTTGATAGTGGTGTTGAAAGTCATGCTTTAGAAGGGTTATTCTGGCAGCAGAGTATTCAGTTATTTAAAGTAGTAGTTCTCAACTGAGGATTTGCAACATTATCTTGGGAAAACTTAAAAAAAATAACCATACCTGGAACATACTTCCAATCTGCTGAATACCAGACTAGGGAAGTCTAGGCTCATCCGCTATTCAAATGAAACGCTTGTGATTCTGTTTTGTGCAACCTTGTTTAAGGACTGTTGGATTAGAGATTAAAAGCTCAAAGAACGGTTTGGCTTTTCCAAGTATTCTAAGCACGAGACATAAGGTCATGGATTAGGGTATTGGGACTTAGAAGAAGAGAGGAATAGAATAACGAAAATTTATATTTTAAAAGTTTTTGTACGGTATTTTATTAAGAATGTTAACATTAACACAAAGATTCAAAGAAGAAAGAAACAGTCATAGATGACTCCAAGATTTATGGTATGGGTGCCTAGGAGAATAAGGCTGATAGAAATGGGAACATTGGCAGGGATCACTAGTTTGGGGGAGAAGATATTTGGGTTTTTTTATATGTTGAGTGTTGAGATATGGCTATATATCAAAGTGAACTCTGGGGGGCTGAAATGTGTTTTATATCCTGCTTTTTCTGAATGCCTTTTTGGTAGTGAGAAATACTCAACTAGGGAAGATAAGCTACGCTATATTGACTGGGACAGTTAATAACACTAAGCTTTCATTTGATAAATGTAATCACAAAAATATTTGACATATTAAAAAAAAGAAAGATCTATTCAATTGAAAATAAAATGGAAGACGGGCTAGACAAAAAACTGCAGAAAATATAAAAAGATTAATAACAATAATGTTTAATCATTTGAAACAAAAAATAACTAAACAATCAGGCAAAGGACTTGAACAGATAATTCCTACAACTAGGAAATACAACCATTCATTCATTCAACAAACATTTACTGAGCTCTTATATCAGGTGCTGTTCTAAACACTAGCAAACAAGGTACTGGAGGTCTCTGAGCATTCTAGTAGTGGAGAGAGAGATGGGCAGTAGTTTATAGCTAAAACTCAAATATCAATTTATTCTTACCACAGCAAAAAAACGGGAAGGAAGGGAGGAGAGGAGGCAAGATAGAGTCAATAGAAAACAACATGTACTCACTGGTGGAGCTGCCCTGCATCTGAATGATGCATTTAGATTCCTTGCTGGTCTCTCGAGAATTGAAGGGCCGCACCCGGACAGCCACCTTCACTGAGGCTCCCGACATGCCGATGGCCTTGTTAGAATATGCAGTCCAGAAATAAAGAATCAAATCTTCTTTTGAAGTTATGTTCAAGTTTCCTTTAAAAAGAAAAAAAATCCATACAAGGTAGTCAGAATTAAAGAAAGCCCGGGCTAATCTGAGTATAAGAGCTACTATCTTAGAACTATTTATTTCCATTTCTAAAATCCTTATCCCTTTTCTCACCTGGAAATCTTATATTCTCAACAGCAGATTATCAAATAGAAAATTAAAGTCTGAAATGTTTTACTACTTTATTATCTCTTTTCCATACCTAAAAGTCCCTAAACTCAGTAATAAAAATAAACTGGAAAGTAACAGGTATCTTACTCTCTGTTTCTAGATTAATTTTCAGAAATACATGAGAAGCACAAAATGTTTATCTGAAGACAGCTCCTTAAACAACTAACTTTCAAATCTGCAAAGCCACTGTTACTTTTCTTTAAAGAAATGCACTGAACTTTCTATACTTCAATTAGTTTTGAAAACATTCGGTTAAATGATGTATAATAAAACAGCAGAGGAAAAAGATAAGCTCTACTCAGTTCCTTTAACTTTTAACTATCCAGTGATTTCCTTTAATTTACAACAATCCTTTCATATGTATCTCATTCATTCTTCACAACCAATCTGTAAAATAAGTAGAGAAGGATCCGAGACTCAGGTTCTATCCTCAAATGTGCCACTGACTCATGGCAGAATCAAATCACTACATTCTACCACTAAAAAAGCCATGGGGAAAAAAAGTGAAGATTTTTTAGAGGAATAGTTTTCTCCCCAAAAGAACAAAACCAATACTCTTTTGTGTAAAGAGCCCATGTAATAATTTCCACAAGAAACAACAGATCCCTCTAGACAGGGGAAGAAATTAAATCCATTATATAAAATCTTCAAAAGAACCAAACAAAAAAAATACTTTAAAAAGAGTGCTATAGTTTGAGTCCCATTACCAGGGAGCCCCAACTTACATCTGACTCATTTTTTTTCCACATACTGAAGAAGAGATCAGAAAGTTAATCTCCAACTGGACAGCTACCAACGTTTTCCCAGGAAAAAGCAAAAAATAAAACAAAACAACAAAGTCACTATCTTACGTTCTTAAGAGCATTATCGCTATCTGAAATTCTTATGTTTTGGCAATACCTGAACCAAATGGTCAATTTTAGCAACACTAAGAGATGGGACACCTAAGCAGTACCTGCCTCCTAAAGTGCTACAATAGGAAACATACAGTATCACCTATTAAGTAACCCTGAATCAAATCAAACTTCAGACTTCACTACTAGTTTACAGGACATACAGGGAACAAAGATACAATTTTAAAGACATTTCAAAGACGTAATCAGTTCAAACCAGATTACGGAAAAATCTACATGACAAATCACTCAGTTTCTTCAAATAAATGGCATAATGGGGATGAGGGAAACAGAAAAGAGATATGTTACTTATTAACCAAATATAAAGATTTTTCAATCAAGAAAATCTGTAAAGAGACATTTTCCAGATAATCGGGGAAATTTAACTATAAATGGGTATTAGATGATGTTATAGAATTTGTTAGGAGAGGAAAGAGCAAAAATATTGCCAAAATGTTGATAAGTACTGAATATTGTGAATGTTTAAATTTAAACACACACACACACAGACAGACACACACACTTTTTTCTTTTGTGTTCTACCCAGGGCTTAGCAAAGTGTTAAATGCTGCTGATTGACTTACAAACAAAACAACAAAGGAGGAAACCTCTTTGCTGGGTTTCAGATATAAAGTATTATGCATTTGTAACCATGAATCAGAACAGTAACATCTCTATTACTGAATGTCCCCAAACATACATTTTTTCAACAGAGGATTTGATTCTTCTGCCTAGGTACCCTGCCAGCATTTCATTCAACCTAACACAGCCAAAACCAAAATGTCTCTCCACCTCCCCCAAACAATACCAGCTCTTCTACCTCTTCTCTGTTTCTTTTAAAGTTCCTACCATTCTCCTGTTCCAACACAGGCTTCTGGCTTCTACTAATGGAATCTATTTCTACCTCCTTCACCCAGCAGGCCTTCAGCACTTCTCACCCGAGGTGCCAACCTTCCAACCAGTTTTCTCTTTCTGCCTCTTACTCCATCCATAAAACACAATACTGCCAGATTCATCTTCCTGAAGCACAGCTCTATTCCCATCACTGCCCCACTTAAAAACCTTCAAAGTTTCCCTACTATCTACCAATAACTTAACTTCCCACACCTGCATTCAAGGTGTTTTGAAACAAAAACTACCTATTTTACAAGCCCACAAAACACTGCCTTCCATCCACATTCCTTAACAACCACCCACTGAAGGGTTTCCTGAACACATCTCATGTTTTTCTGTTTCTTGGCCTTTGCTCCACTGTGCCCTTTCTTCTCTCCTGTACTTTCCAAAATCTAATTTATTTTTCCAGGTCCTTCTCACATGCTACCTCTAAAGTCTTCACAGACTTTACCCATCCTCCACACCAAATGTTCTCCATCCAACATTTCTCAACTCACTGACCTCGCCCAGGCCAGAAATTATTTACTTTTGTTACTCATATTTCTAATCCCCTACATTACAGGGTCTTGAATTCAAAGAGTTTTAAATTTTTGATTGAACTTCTAGTTACTGTGTGTCGAGAGACTATTAATTTGAATGGTATTAATAAAAAAACATAAGTTGTTCCAGAAAAAAGATGGATCATTTATCAAGAGGAAAAGGAATTAAGATTAATTTAAAATTCATTCCTAATTAAAAAAGCTAATAGCCATCATTTTGAGAAGTGACATATACATTTTTTAATTACTTTTCCAAAACAACCTGGACCTAAATAAGTTTTTCCTCATTTAATGGTCCTGTGATAAAACTGCAACTATTTTCACAAATGAGCTAAAATTTTACCTATTAATAGGAACTACAGTTAAGTGGAATACAGAAAGAGTTAACTTTGCTACTTCTCTACCATGTATCTCCCTTATAATAGCTGTCCATTAAAGCTTCAACACTCCTTGCTCCTTTAAAAAAATTATTTCATTATATAAAGCTGAAATGAAGTTTAAATCTAATAAGAAACAATAATTAGTATTTTAATAAGTTACAGAAAAACATTTTAAATAATTAGCATAAAATACATTTTCCAAGTTTTAAAGAAACAGGAAACAAAGCAGTAGGAAAGGAAACCATATATACTCAAATCACTTAACACAAACTGAGGCCAGTTCTAGACTGTTCCTCTGACCAGTTGTCCTTCCTTATGACATCAATTAGAAGCATTAGGAAATCAGAATGTAGCAAGAATTCCAAAAGCATTCACTAACATTAAAGGGATAATAAAACATTTAAATCTAATTCATTTAAATTTTTCTCAACTAATTTTTGCCCATTTGCTTGATAGTGATATTGCACAATTCTCACCTGCTGTCAGAAGTAAACAGGAGTATTAGGAGTCTAAGGACAAGATTCTCAAACTGATCAATCAGCAAAGAGAATAAACAATAAAATAATACTAGTTTTTGGTTGGTTCATTTCTTTTCAAATTTTTTATTTTGAAATAATATCAAACATACAGGAAAGTGGCAAAAATAATACAGAAACAACACACAGAACTCCTAATGTCCCTTCCGCCCAAAAACCCAGCTATTCACCCTTTGCCACATTTGTTATATCTTTCTCTCTCTGTCTAGTGGTTGGTTTGTTCCTGTAATATCTCCTTTTCTACAGAAAAGTCAAGATTATATTTCTAAAATAAAGGTAATTTCATGTCATTCTCTCTCCTTAAGAAACTTCAACTGGATCCATCACTTCAGAACATAACCTAAAACTTCAAGGGCCTCCACAATCCAACCTCCCTACTCCACCTCAGTTTTCACTGCCCAACTCTAAGTGTTCTTCGCCTCTTACTACACAATACACTTGGACTCCTGTAGGCCCAATTTCCCTTCCCAAGTCCAAATCATTCAAGGACAAAGTCAAACGTCACCATGAGGCCAGAAGCACAAAGTCAGAGGTTCCCTGATACCTACTTCTTCTTTGCTCCCTGAAACTGTTCTGTTGACGCCTCATTTTCCTACTTCATTCTGCCCTGCTACAGTCAGGGGTTTATTTAACTATCTGGTTGATGCTTTATTCAGTTCATTATTTGCTAAAATTAAGAACAGATTTTAACCAAGAAATGCAGTCTTGTAGGTTCAATATTAGCACAATTTGCTATGCAGCAACAAATTTACAATATCAACAAGTAGTCTTTTTAAAAAGATAAACTTTTCCACATTCTAAAAACTGAATTATAATTTAAAGAAGAAATGGGTACCCAAAAGTAAATCTCTGTAGCCAGAGAGCCCATTTTGAGATGCCATGACAATTTCCTTATTGTAAAGATTTCGCATCTCTCAGTCTAATATTTTCAATGAAGACAAAGCAGGTTTTAAGGCTCAACACTATGTCACCATTTTAATGATAAAATGGCCAAAAACAATCTTTTATGTGTATATGTATAAATTCTTGGCCTTTGATTCTTTGGATAAAATGCAGCCATGGGCCAAGCTATGCAAGCTCAACACAGCTCAAATATTAGAAAAGCTTCTTTCTGCATTCTAATCCAAAGTCAAGAGCCAGAGTGTACAGGAAATCTCCAAGCTGATTGGATTTCAATCTCAAATGTGGCAAAACAAGCTCAGTCAGGTTCCCCAATTGTTCTCTTTTAACCTCTATCTAAAATAATCTAACATAAATTTTATATTTATTAGATATATGTCCTTCTGCCACTGCAATTAAGAAAGTATTCTCCTTTTCACTAGTGAAATGATTTTATTCTCATTCAGGAAGTGCATGGCAAAACAGTTCCTGTGGCCCATGGCTTAAAATAAACTATTCCAAACGAAAGTAATTTTTTCGTTTTTCTTTTCTTTCTTCTTGTTGGATGTGGCCGAAGCACCAATGCTGGAATAGTTAATACTAAACTCAATTTATCAAGCCAAGTAATTCCAGTATCTAAGGTGCATCCTATAGATTCTCTTTGAGAGGACCACTGGAACCTCTGCCACTCAAATCCCAACATTCCACTAAAGTTCTCCTAATGTCAAAGTGAGTGACAAATGACACCTGCTCCAGAAGTTATCCATGATAAAGTGAACTCAATTCAGCCATGGTGTAGAAATGGTAAATTACAATCAGAGGTTAATTCAAGTTTTTGACTGAGTCAAGGTTCCTTCTTTCTGAAATTGGCACCTGACCACACCTTTGCAACTACATACTTGGGAGGTAGTTCACTGCCTAGGCAAGAACGCAGGTCAGACTTTCAGTGTGTCAATCATGTAAATCTTGCCACACGATACACCAGGATTCAAAATTTAATATGTATGTTTTCTTTCAGATGACAACATAGAATACACGTATTCCAGGCTCTCACCAGTGTGTTAGTTTTCTACTAGGATACTGGGTTTATCTTTATATCATGTTATGTACCTGAACCCCATTAGTTACATCCGTCACAGAAAAGACAAGTTATATTTTAATGCTAAAGTCTCAGTTTGGAAAGCAGATGTACTACTTTTTTTAAAAAGGTCTTTGAAGGACATTTCTTCATTTTATTTAAAATCCTGTTGTACATACATAGCGTATATAACGTGAAATTTCTAATAGGATGCCTATAACATTTTTTAAATAATTTATTATCAAAAAAAAAGCTTCTCTCTTGACAAACCATGAGACTTTCTTTTACTAGAAAGAAAACTGTATATTTTATCTTTCCCTTTTTGCTTTGATTTCCAAAAGGTAAAAACTAAATTATGGTAACCAGATTAGCCTAGACAATTTTTTCCTCTTGTTACATAGATTTTTGTTTTTTATATATTTTAACAACCTTACTATATATATGGTATATGTAGCAAGCTACCCAAATCCTTTTAGAAGCAGTAGCAGTATAAATTATAAATAAATAAAAACTTCTCTGTAGTAGCATAGTCTTCTATTTATGTTAACATTAGAAATATGTAGTCAAAGTTGTGATTCCTAAAAACAATCAAAACCAAATAATGCAGCAAGCTTCTAAAGGTTATACAAAATTAAATTATTAAAATGGGCAAAAGTAATCAAAAATTTGCACTGAATAAATGAGGATTGTGTGGGTGGCCAGAAAAGCAGGAGTTCCAGGAGACTGAAACCAGCCCCACCCAAACAGAAGCACACAGAAGTCCAATGAAGGGACTGAAGTGAGCAATACTTCCAGTTCTGGAAAGGCAGGAAGCAGGGTGAGGTGGAAACGTGTAGCCTGGTTTCAGCAAAAAGGGTTTGAAACCAGAGCAGGAGCAAAGTCAGAGAAATGATGGAAATACTAAACTGTACTAAACTAGAAAGAGTTGGGGGTAATCTTATCTCACCATATCTATACACAAATGATTAACTGTAAGTTCCTTGAGGGTAAAAAACTAAATCACCATGTGTACTCTCAATTAATTTGTAATGACAATAGTAAAACTGTAGCGGAGTGCTTGGGAAGCAAAGAGAAAACAGAAGTATCCACAGGATTTCTAGAACCTGGTTGTGAGGGGCAGGAGAGAGGCAGCTGGGGGGAATGGGAACAAGCAGGAGACTTGCACGTTTCTATGTTTTACTCAATAGCTATTTATTGGGTGCCTGTGATGGGAAAGGTAGTGTTCCAGGAACCTGGGATACATCAGTGAACAAAACAGATGAACATCCTTACCACAGAGCAACTCACATTTTATTAGGAGAGGGGGCCACCGAAAATAATAATTTATATAGAAAGAAGTCAGTTTCTTAAGGTAGGTGATAATACGCATTAAGAGGGGGAAAAAACAGCAGTTAGGGGAAAGGAAGTGTGGTGGGGAGGGTGCTGGGCAGATGCATAACTGAGGTGGTCAGGGTAGGCCTGTGGAGTGATGACAGTTACGCAGACTTGAAGGATGAAGTAGAGTTAGCTGAGTAAACTTCAGAAGAGTGTTCCAGGCAGAAGAAAGAGGCTGAGTAAGGGCTTTTGAGACTGGCATGTTCAAGGAATTTGAGACCTCAAAGTGACGACACGTTATAAGATGTGGCCACAAAACTGAGACAGTGGAACAGAACAATCTAGTGACCTTGGGGGAGTCACTTAGCCTCTGTCTCAATTTATTCATCTGTAAAATAGGGATAATAGTATCTTTTCATGTTTGTTATAAGGACTAATAACAATACACAAATATATGTAAGTTAATATATGTAAAGATCTTAGAAAATTGTGCTCAAGTAAGCTATTATATCAAAGTCTTGAAAGGAAATACAGCAATGTAGAGAATGATACAACTGAATTACATGCTTTGGGGTAAACAATGTAATATTAAATAGGGAACATATTTTAAAATCCATAAACATTTACAGTCTTGTGACTTAAAACATAAATGTAACCAATCACAAACCAATCATAAAAACACCAACTGAGTAGTAAGTAATAAGCTGTATAAGGCATTGTATAAAGGAAAAAGACTGCTTGTGAATACCATGGAAACCACTGTGGCAGGTGCTCCTGTATAGTAAGTTGTACTAAAACAGAAAGAAGTTGGGGATAATCTTATCTCACCATATCTATATACAAATGATTAACTCTAAATTCCTTGAGGGTAAAGAACTAAAACTCCACATGTATTCTCAATTAATTGGTAATGACTGTGGTAAAAGTGAGCATAAATGAATCACTGGGTCACTAACCAGAAAATTTAACTCAGAGAGGTCCAAGGTACCTGTTGCAGGTTTTTCCTATCACAAGTCACGTTTGTTTAATTCTCTTCTACCCCTATGTATGTATATTTATTCACATTTTTTTATGGAGTCCAAAAATTCACCAGTATCTGTTCAAATAAGGCCATCTTTCAAGGAGAACTACTAGAAGTAGACAGGATATACGTTTAACTTCAGAGCCTGGTGAAATTAAGTCATGTTTACAAGACCAAAGGGAAATGCTACTACTGGAAAAAACCTGCTGTGGTTTTCATCCTGGAACAGGGTTTACAAACAAGAAGGCAGGGGCCCCTTGTTGTCCTATACTTTATACCAGGGGCAAGACTGAGGGAAATAGGCTAGAATGCTTTGGCCTTGGTGGCAGATTCCTTTGGACGTTATTCCCTGCACAAATTCCAAGTGGGAAGGAGGAAAGAAAGGGAAAAAAGGAAAACTGTATTCATATCTGGCCTTGAAAATAAAAAATAGTTTTAAGTCTTAGAAGCTGCATTTAATTGGATAAATTTTGGAAAAATTCATCACAGCAGAGCTGCACAAATACTGCCTCCATATCAGATTTACAATCAGGCTGTATGTTACCAAATGTTGAAATTATACTTAATCACAATTCTTCCAATCTTTTTACTAATAAAGTTAAGTTCAAAATTTTTTAAATAGAAATATTTCTTAATTGGGACATGAATTTTACAGTACACATTCTGTATTTCTCTCATAGTAATGTAATTCAAAAAAAACACACTAGTTTCTGTTGAAGTCACACTTGATTCAACCAAATTTTAAAAGAAAAGCTTCAGGGTAAAATTAACAAAAATGAAGCATGTTAAAACTTTTCTTAGAAAATCCTCAAAAAATTGTTTAAGTAGTTCAACTTAAGAAGTTACAGGAATTTATTCATTAAGAAATGGAGTTTGAATGAGAGCAAAGGGCACAAAGAATGAGGGCATTCCATCTCTGCAGGACCCGTCCAGGTCTAGCGTGGAAAGAAAATACAGATGAACAGCCTCAAACTGAACTCAGTTTTTGATCATTTCAGTATCTACTAGACAATGCCAATGTGTTACATATTCCATCCTAAAACAGGAATGAACAATTCCTCTTGATTCCTAATCCAACACCTTAATTAGAAAGCACCACCTTACTTCTTAGAGAATATGAGCTAAAATTTTATTATGACTAAACTAAGCTGACAACATGCCAGACTTTAAATAAATCTCCACCATGATATCACTTCATAAGAGAGATTCTAGTCCAATCGCAGCACTTCCATGGGACTCTGAAAGCCACATCTATGATACAGAGCAGCATGCTGGGTGACGGCAGAACAGCTGCCTGGGGCAGTAAGAGATACGTGAGCAGATGTGTTGACAATCTAATTTCAGCTATCTCGAGATTCCACAAAGATGACAACCTGCGTCTTCAGAAATACGCTGCGAGCCTCCGTCACTATCAGAATATTCCGGCTTACTGGGTCCCCGCATGTTATCTGAAAAGCTATCCATCCATTGCAATTCTCTAATTCAAGGCCCCCATGCTAGCAAACCGGCCTTAGCAATCCCCAGACCCGCCTATGTACATGTAAGGCACCAGGAGGCCTTCTGAGAACGCCGAACACCATATCTCACACCAACAAGAAGGGAATCCTGAAGGCAGTTTACTCTGGAAGCTAATTTAGCAATTCACCAAGCGGAAAAAAGTATTCTGGGGGCTCAATTCTGGTTTTAGGGCAGGGAATGTGTTGTGCTGCATGAACAATAACTAGCTTGCTCGAGCAGCCTCCCAACCCCCACAGCTTGGCTTCCTTCTGGTGAGGCCCGGCACCCTGAAACCTGCCAGGGCTGTCACTCGGTGCCTTCCAGCAACCGGACTTGGCTCCTAAAGGATTTGTCAGATCATCCTCCCAATATGGCTGCCATGGTAATCCTGCTCTGCTCAACGCCGCGACCACGCCAGCCTTCCCCACCGCTGGCCGGCATCCAAGAAGCCCCCTCCCTTTCCATTGCGCTCTTCTTTCCAGTCTTAGCGCCATCGGCTTCCCCGCTGCCTGCGATGCGCTTTCCTGCCTTCATCTGGCAAAAGGGCGCAACCACATTCCCAGCTTAAGCCCTGAAACCATCCATAATGGGAGAGGGGATGGGGGAAGCAAGAAAGGATGGCTTCAAGACCAGGCAGCCCGTCTCTACGCGGCTGCGAACTGCGCAGAGAGCCCACGGAGCAGACAGACAGCGGCGGGCCGACCGCCCGCTGGGCACAGCCGGAGCTTGGCCACTCGCGGGAAAAGCAGGGCTGGTGCGGGGCCGCGGCACCTCGGTTTGGAGCTCGGGGCGGGCCCGGAAAGCCCCGATCCCCAGCCCTGAACACGACTCAGCCCCCCGCCCCCACCCTGCCCCTCAGGGCAAGCCTCTTCCACCTCACCGCACCCCAAGGGCCAGCGGGGCAGCTCCCGGGGCTTCCTCCCCTCGACCCCACCCGGACCCCGACCCGGCCAGCCCCTCCCTCGGGGCGAGCCCCTCCTCATCCCGGCGGCCGCAGCGCCAACCGCCGCCCGCCCCGCCGCCTGCCCCGCCGCCTTACCTCAGCCGCGCTGCGGACAGGCGGGCGGACGGGCCGGGTCAGCAGGAACCGCGGCGCGCGGGGGCGCGCGGGGCCCGGCACCGACGCACCTCAGCACGAACAGCGGCCGCCGCGAGCCGCAGGACGCCGCTCCGCAGCCCCATCACGCAGCGTCCCGGCCCCGCATCGAGGACCGCGGCGGGCTAAGGGCGGGAGCGCAGGAGACCGGGTGCGGAGACTGGCCGCCGGCGGCGGCGGCGGCGGCGGCGGCTGCAGCGGGCGGGGAGCGGTTCGGCCGCGCGCTGCCGCCGTCTGACTGCCCCGCGTCGGTCTTCCCGAAACCCCGCCCGCAGCTGCCGGCGCCGGACACCGCCCGGGGCCCGGCCGCCGCGCGTCACCTCAGCCCGCCTCGGCGCCCGCGACTGACGCTGGCGGAGGCCAATCGGGACGCAGAGTTCGCGTGGGTGGCCAATCGCAGGGGGAGGCGGGGAGCGGGGGTGAGGAATGCTGCGAGGAGCTGAGAAGATAATACAGCGCCCCCTGGGGGCGAAGAAGCTTGCGCGGGTGCGGGGGCTGCGGGGGTGGGAGGGAGTTCCCTCCCGAGTGACCCCCGCAAAGGGCGTTAGTCGGCGACAGCCGCGCCTAGCCAACCCGATAGTCCTCCTTGTAGGATGACAAAAGGTTGGCCAAGTGGGGTGGGGCAGAACTGTGGAGGGTCCCAGACGGTGGCGGAGGAGCTGAGATTTAATATGGGAGGCGACAGGGTGTGGAGTCATTGTCTGTTTGGAAAGCCTTTCACCGCCTCAACCCACCCAGCGCGGCGCAGTGGGGACTGGAACACGCAAAGGGATGAGTGTATCCCGCAGAAGGCCCCCTGGCCTATTCTTATCGAACTCGATCACAACACCTCCCACACGCCACCTTGGGAAAAAAAAAAAAGGCGGAATGAGTAATGGAAAAGCATGACTTAGTGGGCATTCAACTTGTCTCCTTTGGGTGCCGCGTAAGGGCTGTAAGTAAAGGAACAAAATGTTTTGTTTAGCCCCTGAGTTAATGAGCCAAGCTCCCCTCTGCGAGAGGCCCTTTAAGGAGGGTTGCTCAAATACAGAAACCCGGAGAACACAAGAGCTCTTGTAGCGATTTTTATAAATCAGATTAGATGCAGCTCAAAAGGAAAAACCTACAACCGTTCATGAGTAGTTGAATTCAATATTTAATAAAATATAATATTCAATGGTAATATGTGCAATTATCATGCCAAGCACCATTATTTTATATGGTTGTGAAACGCGTTTAAATTTACTAGCAGAGAAACAAAATCAGGTTTTCCTCCTGAACACAATATAGTATTATTGGGTATAAGAGGCCTTATTTATAAGTGTAGGCACTAATACCTGGAAATTAATTTTCTACACTAATGATTCTGACATTCTCCACCCATGCTAAAATCCTCATACTCCCCATCCACTCAACAGTCCTAGTTTTATTTAAAATTTAAATTCCACCTACCTGCAAAAGGATTTGACATAGCTTACAGGAAAGCATACAAGCAATAAAACTGTATAGCATTAAAATAGGAGTAAAATTAGTAATAATACAAAACAAGTAATGAAAGACAAAGCCTTATGAAGAGAGGGAGCACACTCAAAGAAAAATAATGTTAATGAAACCATGTCAACTTAAGGTGCCACCTCTGAGCACAAAACTCAGCGTTCATCTTCCTGAAGGACAGGGCAAAGATTAAACTACCATGGGTTAATAAACTGGACGTCCTCCATTCATCAGTGGACGCAAGCTTTACTCCTAACTTGCAGATCCTTGCAAAAGCACTACGATGGGCACCATGGATAGTTACCCCAAAACTGGATGGTTTGAGCTCTCAAAGGATCTCCACCTAAAAAGAATGCTAGGAAAGGATGGTGGTTGTAATCAGCACCAGGTAATTAAGCAAAAGCACACAGAGAAAGGAGCCAGTCCATACAGATAGATAAACTTACTCTGAGTTTCAAGGCCAAAGTGGCCCACCCTGCATAAATACGCCTTTTGCCCTTCTGACATATGAAGTCACTTTGCACAGCCATTGACTTTCTCAGATTATAGATTCTGTACAGAGCATTTCTTAAAAATCCTAAATAAAGAACTAGAAAATTGAATTCAGCCATGGCCAGTAGGGTTGTCCCGGGAATGCAAGGAGAAAATAACATCAGCAGATCTATTAATGTGATACATACAGCCACAGTACTAGAAATATTAAGGTTTCTGGATACAGGATCAACATACAAATATCCAAAGTGTCTCCTTTCTCTAGGAGTAGGCAATTAGAAACAGTAATTTTAATAAAAACTATAAAATATCTAAGGATAAACTGGACAAAAGATGAGCAACACCTGTACGGAAAAAAATTACGCAGTTGTATTGAAACACATTAAAGAAGACCTAAACAAATGAAGAGATATTTTTTGACCAGGAAAAAAATTATAAAGATGTCAAATCTTCCTAAATTAATCTATTAAACTTCATGCAATTATGGAGGTTTTCATGAAATTTGAAAAGGTGATTTTAAAATTCATATAAGTTTATTTCATGTCCATTAAAAAAAAATCATATGATAGAATGAAGTCAGGAATATCAAAGGCAACTTTGAAGAATAAGGTGCAGGAACTTGCCCATTGTACTAATTAGAATTCTATTATTTTGGCACAAGAATATACAAATGTAGGACTGGAACAGAATAGAGCCCAGAAACAGATCCACACATGTATAGGAATGTAACATATGACAGCTCTGGCATTGCAAAACAGTGGGGAAATAATAAACAACAAATTGTGCTAGAAAAATTAACTGTATGGTAAAAATTTGACCCTTATCTCACACCATATAAAAAATAAATAAATTTCAGGTCAATTAAAAACCTAAAAAAGAATACCAAAGCTTTAACAATTTTAGCACAAAGTAGAGAATATTTTATGACCTGGAGGTAAAGAAAGATTTCTTAAATGGAAAACAGGGACATGAACAGATATTTACACACCAATGTTAATAATAGCATTATTCACAATAGCCAAAAGGTGGAAACAACCCAATTGTCTATCAAGCAGTAAATGGATCTGTGTAATCAGAGGAATTCCAAAGGCACAAGCCCATGCACAGAGAGGACTAGGGAGGCCCCAGCATTTTGGCCTCAAGCTATTGTCTAAACTTATTGTGTGGATAAGCTCTGAAGGGGAGCACTTGCACAGACATGGGTCAATCTGCAAAGACTAGGAAAGATGTTTTCTTTTTTTCCTTCTTATCTTTTGTCATTTCTTTGCATTCAAGGACAGCTCTGACGTAACACTACATGCATACAAGCTGAAGAACAGACGCCTCCAGCAACAGCACGTTAAAATATTAAAATGTCCAGGTTTCAACAAATGACGACAAAATATTTGACAAAACAAGTAGTAATGGCAAAGGAGAAGACGGAAGCATTAGAAACTATCAATGAAGAGGATCGGACATGGGACATTCCAGACAAATAGTCTTTTTCTTTTTTTTTTTTTTACATTTTTTTATTGTGAAATATAACATACATACAGAAAAGTGGTAACTTTCAAAGTATGATTTAACAAGTACTTAGCAAATTTCAGAGAATGTTATGGGTTACAGTTCCACCATGTCAGTTATTTCCTTCGAGCTGTTCTAGTACCCTAGAAACTAAATATATATTTATATAAAGATTCAGTATTCGTATTAACTTTGCTAAGTCCTATCTTGTCTGTTGCTACCCCTCCCTCCTGTTTGATCACTGTCTCAGCCTTCAGGGATATCTAGGCAGTGACAACCCTAACTTGTTCATATTAAAAAGGCATGTCAATGTTAGGGTACGGGGAATGCATCTGGTTGATGGTCTTGGAGAGGCTGTTGCCTCTGGGTTTTCAGACTTATCTGAAATAATAACAATCTGGAGGAGTTAAGTTTCTGAAAAATAAACTTAACAAGTGAAACATCTATAGAGTCTCAGCTAGGGGCTTAGGTTTCCTTAGTATTTTCAGGAATACTGTTGATTAGGACTTGGCATATACTGTGGTTATTTGGAATATCTAGCTGGAGCTTGCATAAGAGTAACCTCCAGGATAGCCTCTTAACTATATTTGAAATCCCTTCACCACTGAAACCTTATTTTGTTATTTTTCTTTTCCCCCTTTTTGTATTCTCAATGCCTCGATGCCAGGGCCAGGCTTATTCCTGGGAGTCATGTCCCATGTTGCCAGGGAGACTCACTCCCCTAGGAGTCACGTCCTATGTAGGGGAGAGGGTGATTAACTTATTTGCAGAGTTGGGCTTAGCCTAACGAGAGAAAGGCCACATCTGAGCAATGAAAGAGGTTCTATGGAGGTGCCTCTTAGGCATAATTATAGTTACAGTCATAAGTTTCACAAGAGCAAGCCTCAAGATCGAGGGCTTGAGTTATTAAGTAGGGGGTTCCTAATTTCACATAGGGTACATTCTGTCCAAGATAAACAATCAATGTCTCACATTATGTTCACTTAGTTGTACAATCATCATTAGTCTCAATTTTAAACAATTATCATAACCCAAAACACACCAAAGCACTTATTAGTCCCTAATTATTTATCCCTAGTATTAGTGTGGTACCAGTAAGGCATTCCTATTAAATATAGTCTATAATATGCAATAGGTAGTTTTTTTGCATATACCACTCTGTTGCCATTTTTACAGTGTCATACCTTAGAAGTAGATCAGTTTGAAGACAGCCATTTAAAGCAGACTCGTGCTCCAGAGAAGCTAAGAGAGGACAAACACCCCAAGAGCAACTAACAGTGCCATTTTTTAGGGACTGCAGCCTGGAGAGAAAGCCATTTTGGAACCAGAACTTTGGAGCAGATGCCAGCCACGGGCCTTCCCAGCTAACAGAGATTTTCCACATTGGCCATCCTCCAGTGAAGGTACCCTTTGTTGATGGACACTTTATGGACTTAAGACTGTAACTTTGTAACCAAATAAACCCCCTTTTATAAAAGCCAATCCATTGTTGGTGTTTTGCATTCTGGCAGCATTAGCAAACTAGAACATATGGTTTCCAAATATTTTCTCCCATTGAGTTAGCTGCCTCTTCACCTTTTTGACAAAGTCCTTTCAGGTTCAGAAGCTTTTTATTTGAGGAGTTCCCATTTATCTAGTTTTTCTTTCATTGGTTGTGCTTTGGGTGTAAGGTCTAAGAAACTACCTCCTAATATTAGGTCTTGAAGATGTTTCTCTACATTATCTTCTAGGAGTTTTTGGTATTGTCTCTTATATTGAGGTCTTTGATCCATTCTGAGTTAACTTTTTGTATAGGGTGTGAGGTAGGGGTTCTCTTTCATTCTTTTGAATATGGATATCCAGTTCTCCCAGCCCTATTTGCTGTTTTGACCACTGTGGCTTTATTGTAGGCTTTAAAGTCAGGAAGTATAAGTCCTCCCACTTCTTCATTTTTAGAATGTTCTTGTCAATTTGAGGCCTCTTTCCTTTCCAAAAGAATTTGATAACTAGCTTTTCCAAATCTGCAAAGTAGGTTGTTGGAATTTTGATTGGAATTGTGTTGAATCTGTTGATCAATTTGGAGAGAATTCACATTTTAACAATATTTAGCCTTCCTATCCATGAACACAGAACATTTTCCCTCCTATTTTGATCCTCATTGATTTATTTTAGTAAAGTTTTGTAATTTTCTGTGTAGAGGTGTTTCACATCCTTGGTTAAGTTTATTCCTAGGTATTTGTGTTTGTTTTTTGTTTTTTTTTTTTAGTTGCAATTGTGAATGTAAATTTTCTTCTTGATTGCCTCTTCAGTTAGGCCATTATTAGTGTTCAGGAACTTCACTGACTTTTGTGCATTCATCTTGTATCTTGCCACTTTGTTTAATTTGTTTATTAGCTCAAGTAGCTTTGGCTTCGATTTCTCAGGATTTTCCAAATACAAGATCATATAATCTGCAAAAAATGACAGTTGCTTATTCCTTCCCAATTTGGATGACTTTTACTTCATCTTGCTGAATTGCTCTGGCTAGAACTTCTAGCACAATGTTGAATAATAGTGGTGACAGTGGGCATCCTTGTCATATTCCCAACCTTAGGGGGAAGGCTTTCAGTCTCACCATTGAGTACCATGCTGGCTGTGGGTTTTTCTCAGCTGGTAGAACTCCCTTTGACATTACTTGCTGGTCAGGTCTCTTGTTAAATTTTCTTAGCAGTTGTTTGTGAAAATTTTAAGCTCTCCCTCAATTTTGAAGGAGAGCTTTGCTGGATAAAGAATTCTTAGCTGGCAATTTTTCTCTTTCAGAATCTTAAATATGTCATAGCACTGCCTTCTTACCTCCATGGTGCCTGCTGAGTAGTCAGTACTTGGTCTTATGTGTTTTCCTTTGTATGTGGTGAACTGCTTCTCTCTTGCTGCTTTAAGGACTTTCTGCTTTTCAACATTTGACAGTCTGATTATTATATGTCTTGGGGTGGGTCTATTTTGATTTATTCTATTTGGAGTTCACTGGGCTTCTTTGATTTGCATATTTTTGTCATTTATAAGAGTTGGAAGTTTTCCCCAACTATGTCTTCCAATACTCTTCCTAGCCCTTTATTCTTCTCTTCTCCTTCTAGGACACCAATAATTCTTTATTTGTGTGCTTCATGCCATCATTTCCCTGAGATCCATTTCAAATTTTTTAATTTTTTTTCACCATTTGTTCTTTTGGGCATTTGCATTCAAATGGTCTGTCCTCTAGTTCACTTATTCTTTCTTCCACCCCTTCAAATCTGCTATTGTATTTTTTTAGTATATTTTTAATTTGTTCTACAGTATCTTTTATTTCCATAAGATCTGCTATTTTTTGTTTGCTTTTTCAAATTCTTCTTTATGATCTTCTAGAGTCTTCTTGATGTCCTTTATGTCTTCAGCCAACCCATTGAAATTGTTTTGGAGATTTGTATGTACTTCTTTGATTAATTGCTCCAAATTCTGTGTCTCCTCTGCCTTTTTTATTTGGTCATTCAGCTTGTCCACATCTTCTTGGGTCTTCATGTGCTTTGTGATTTTCTGTTGACTTTGGGGCATTTTCTTGTATTGATACGGTTATTTTAGGAAATGCAGGACTATCTGGACATTTACTTAAAATTTGGCAGAACCACTTCATGCCAAAGTGCACTTCCCCTGTCGCAGCAGATGGAGCCCTTTAGCCACCTCTTATCCTCAAGCCAGCCTTTCCCCAACTGCCTACATGCTGGGCAGGGTCCAAACCAGGTGGAAATCCAATCAGTGTACCAGTTCTCCATGTTAATTGGGGACTGCCAGCCCTGAGGTGTGGATGGGCCCTGTGAAGTTTGGCAGGGAGTCTGCTACGGGCACAGTGGCTCTGGTGATTCCCAGGTCCCTACATGAATCACTCTCAGGCTGTGGGTCTGTGTGTCACACCTTCCAGATCCAATAGGTTCTGGTCCCTGCCTGCCTTCTCATGTGACCCTCTGGGGTGGGGTGGGGGGGTTCCAGGTGCTTCTGTGTAGCACTTTTGCTTATACCCATGTCTTTCCCATGCACACTGTGAATAATAAATTGGGGTTAACACAGGTCTGCTGTTTCCTGTGTTGCCTCATGGGAGCTCCCAGTCATGGTGCTGAGGAGAATTATCTTCCCAGCTAATTGCTGAGATGGGTGCACAGGAGTGGAGAGCTGCTCCCTCCCCTGCTCAGTGACCAACTCACAGCTGGTAGTCCCCAGCAGAGGTCCCAGCTGAATAAACTCTCCCTTTCTTTTTGGTCATAATTTCTCCACTTTTTCATCCAAGTCCCCACCACGTATTGCAGAAGTCCTTCTCTACCTGCTTGGATCCTGGAACCACTGTCCCAGGCATTTTCTGCCTTTTCTCTAGATTTTTTCATGGAGGAGAAGTCTGCTTTGCCTCATCTATTCTGCCATCTACCTGGAAGTCCCAGACAAAGACTTTCTAAAAAAGGTCTTAAATATGCTCAGAGATAAAGGAAAACATGGACAAATTACTAAAGGATATTAGGAAAATGATAGAGGAACACAAAGAGAACATTAATAGAGAGATGACAATTATAAAATGAAACCAGAGCTGAAGAGCACAGTAGCAGAAATTTTAAATTCTCTAGAGGTTTTCTACAGGTGATTCGAGCTGGCAGAAGAAAGAATCAGTGAACTTCAAGATAAGACAATTGAAATCATCCAGTCTGAGGTGCAGAAAGAAGAAAGAATGAAGAAAAGTGAACAGAGCCTGAGGAACCTGTGGATAGATACTATCTTGCATACCAATATATGCCCTTTGGAAATCCCAGAAAGAGAAGAGAGAAAGGAGCAGAAAGAATATTCACCTATATGAAAGAGAATTCTTACAATATTCAAAGAAATAAAATACTCCAAAAAATTAATGAAAGACATGAATATACACATCCAAGATGCTCAATAAACTCCAAACAGTATTAACCCAAATAGACCCACACTGTGCCATGTTATAATCAAATGGTTGACTGCCAAAGATAAAGTGATAATTCTGAAAGCCACAAGGGAGAAGCAACGTATCACATACAAGGGAGTCTTAATAGGATTAAGTGCTGATTTCTCATCAGAAACCATGGAGAAGGCAGTGGGATGATATATTTAAAGTGCTGAAAGTAAAAAAAAAAAAAGTTGCCAACCAAGAATTCTATATCTGGCAAAACTGTTTTTCAGAAATAAGGGAGAGATTAAGACATTCCCAGGTAAATAAAAGCAGAGGAACTTCACCTCCACTAGACTGACCCAACCAGAAATGCTATAGGGAGTTCTGCAGGTTAAAAGGAAAGGACACTAAACAACTGAAGGCACATGTAGAAATAAAAATCTTCAGTAAAGAAAATGACATGGATAAATATGAATGTCAGTGCTATTGTATTTTTTATTTGTAACTCCACTTTTTACCGCCTATAGGATCTAAAAGGCAAATGCAAAAAATATATAACAATAAATCAACGGTTTTGGACTCATAATGTATAAATATAATTTGTGACAAGAACTACATAAAAGTCGGAGGGCAGAGGGATATAGGAATGTAGTTTGTATATCTACTGAAGTTAAGTTATCAAAGCATATGAAAATGTTACAGATTTGAAGTGTTAACCTTAAGCCCCATGGGAACTACAAAGAAAATGTCAGGGAATATGCATAGGGATGGAAAATAGAGTACATGTTACCAGAGGTGGGGAGCAGGGTTAATGGGGAGTTAAGGCAAAATGAGTGTAAGGTTTCTGCTTGGTGTGAAGGAAAAGTTCTAGTCATGGATAATGGTGAGGAAATTGCAACACTGTGAATGTGAATAATCCGACTGAATGGTATGTACAGGTGGAGCAGGATGGGAAGATTTATATTGTGTATATGTTTCCACAATTTATTTAAAAAAAAGAACAAGAAACTAAAGAGACAATGACAATTAAAGGCAATACATGATACTGGATATGATCTAACAAACAAGGAGAAAATGCTCAAAAAGACATTACTGAGATATAAGAAAAAAATTGGTATATAGAATGTAAGTTTTATACCAATGTTAAATTTCTTGAATTTAATAACCACACTTAAGATGATTACATAAGTGAATATCCTTGTTCATAGGAAATATACATGGAAGTACTATATGTTCAAGGGGTATGATGTGTGAAACCTGTGATAAAAATAAATTTTATTTTTTTAATAAATGAAAAAGTTTTTATCTGTCTAGAGATAAAATACATATTTTTTCAGAAAATAAAAAATAGATTAGTAAATAGATAGCAATTCGATTAATGATGATGGATAGATAGAAACAGAGAAAGGAAGGAAGGAAGGAGTGAATGAAGGAAAGAAGAAGGGAGGGATAAAGGAAGGCATGAAGGAAAGAAGTGTGCTGGTTTGAATTTATTATGTTGCCCAGAGAAACCATGTTATTTTACTCCACTCTTGTGGGGGCAGACCTATTGTGGGTGGGACCTTTTGGTTAGATTGTTTCCATGGAGATGTGACCCCACCCATTCAAGGTGGCTCTTCATCCTTTACTGGGGTACTTGAAGAGAGCTCACACAGAGAGAGAGCTCAGAGAAGCTGAGAGAGACATTTTGGAGAAAAGCTAAGATACGTCATCCGGATTTTGCCCCCGGGAGAAGCTAAGAGAGAAGCTAAGACAGACGTCCAGAGATATTTTGGAGAAAGCCTCTGAAACCAGAAACTAAACCAAGGAAAGAAGTTTCAGCAGAGCCAGCCATGTGCCTTCTGATGTGACAGAGGAACCCAGATGCTATCAACCTTTCTTCAGAGAAGGGATCTACCTTTCGATGCCTCAATTAGGACATTTTCATGCCCTTAGAACTGTAAATTTGTGAACTAATAAACCCCCATTGTAAAAACCAATCTATTGGTGGGACCTATGATGGCGGCTAGGTGAGACAGAGCAGGGAGACACCTCCGTGAAAAACACTGAACAGAAACCAGAAAGTGACCCAGAATGTCAACTCCAAAGTAGCACCAGCCGGACAAGGTCTGCTAAAGCCACAGGGAACGTGCATTTGTTGAAACCAGGAGTCTGCATTCTGAAACGAGTGAGTGAGTTGGCTGAGTCCCTTGGCCATGCTGTGGTGCGGGGAAACAGTGGGTTGGCGTTTGGAGCCCGGGAGCAGCTGCAGATAAG
>PVKY010002675.1:0-24550 GCA_004027775.1 Bradypus variegatus | reverse complement strand
GCATCGTCATGAGCCCCAGAAGCTCTTGTGGGCGAGTGTTGGAGCCCCTTGTGCACTGAGCCCGGTGGATGCACCGAGGGAGGCTTGGTTTGTCTGCCTGTTGGTAGATTGTTTTGGAATCAGCACTGGGGCTGTCTGGGGTCCGTCTGGACAGCCGCACGCTCGCCAGCTGGCCCAGCTCCCGACCTGAGAGCCCTGACAGGTCCTGAGAGCTGACGCAGTTCATTGGGATACCCAGGCCAAGCAGAGAGGACCCCATGCTACCTGGCAGAGTCTGGGGGTCCAAAGCAGAGGGTTCGTAGTGGTTCTTGACAGGGACTTCCTTCTGTTTACCTTCTTGCGTTTACAAACAAAGTAAAACCTGAGTAACAGGAAAAGCTTCACCACTTCCTGTTCAGGGACTGGCCACCACCCGTGGTAGATTTCAGGGGTCCCTGCTGTCGGGGAAACCACAGCCCCTCTGTCCTGGAATCTGCCCTGAGCAACCCAGCCCCGAGCACCCCCAGGGGTGCCACGGAGCGGTCGTGGCCCCTTTGCCCCGGGTGTTACCTCCGGGCCTCGGCAGCAGCTCCGGCCGTCCTGAGCCAGGACGACAGGGACGTCCAGCAGCACGTGCTCCTGGCTCGGGGAGACCTGGCCCCCAGACAGGCGTTCGGGGTGCAGGCATCGCCACAGCGCCAGGCCTCTGCTTCCCCACAGTTCTCATGCCCTTGCTGGAATACTGCAGTGTGCGGCCGGACGTCACGGTCTCCAGTCATCGCTTCTTCGGACCCGATGCCGAAATCAGGTAAGGATGGAAGGCGGGGCGGGGACAGGGCCCTTGGGCATGTCCCCTCCTCTGGGGGTGCTCCGTGGGGCACCACGCCCCCCTTATGTGGATGGTGCAGGGAGGAGCTGGGCACCTGCTCCAGAAGCCTCCAAAATTGGTCCTAAACGCCAGTATTCCATGAAAACTCACACAGGAAGCCAGCCAGTCTCGTGTACACACACGGATACAGACTCGGCCTGCTTCTGGAGGCTGCATGCAGTGATAAGGGCTCCTAAAGAACAGACACAACCTGCAGAAGCACGTACATGTGCCCACCACCCACTTGGGAGCTGGAGGGTCTCTCTGGGCAGCTTCCTCCCCCCAGGCCGTGGGGTGTGTCCATGTTGCCCCCTTGTGGGGGTGCCTGCGTGGCCTCTGCCAGCAGCCTTGAGGGAGGTGCTCCGGCCGGGTTGGGGGGCTGTGTTGAGGCTGGACCCCTCGAGTCCACTCACAGGCTCTCCTCCCACAGCCAGCCCCCTGCCCTGAGCCAGCTTGTGAGCCTCTACCTGGGCAGGTCGCACTTCCTCTGGAAGGAGCCTGCCACCGTGAGCTGGCTGGAGGAGAATGTGCGCGCAGTTCTGCAGGCAGTGGACGCTGGGGACCCCGCCGTGGATGCCTGTGAGGGCAGGTGAGTCGGGGCGGCCCGGCTGGGGGCGAGACGCAGTGGCCTCTGGCCCCCTCTCCTGGGTCCCTCCTCAAGGGCACGAGTTCTCTGTTGGCGAGTCGACTGGCTCTGGGGTGCCCCTCAGTCTTTGTGGAAGGTTCCAAACATGCAGACACGGGTTTGTGTGCGTGGTAACACAGGATTCTGTCACCCGTCCATGGCTGTCACAGACGACAGTGACTGAAACGTTTCCTTCTGGTAGGGCCTAGTCTTGGCATTGGCTTGGTGGTGCCTCACTCCCACCAGCCCTGGGGGGAGAGGCCCTTCCCCCGGCAGAGCTGCCAGCCACTCACGGCCAGCCCAGGGCGCTCACTGCACGGGGGCCCTGGTAGCCCCTCACTTCCTGCCTGTTGGATCATGTTCTCAGCCTGACAAGTGACAGCTTGGTGACAGCCTGCCTTTTCCTGGGGGCCTGGCTGTGCCTGTGACAGCCAGCTCATCAGGGAGAGGGAGCATCGCCACCCTGAGCCCCCAGAGCATGTCTGCAGATACCCCACCATTCGTGGGCCCCCTTGCAGTGTGGGGAGGCAAGGAGCTGTGCTGGCCTGTGCCACTCACGCTGCAGCCACAGCTCCTCTGGGGCCCTTTCGAGCACAATGTCTGGCCTGACACCAGCACCCATGAGTGAGAAACGGTGGTGGTGGCAGCACCATGTGGCTCGTTGTGTAGATGAGTGTGACGAGCCTTTGGGCCGTGGCTGCCACTATCCCCATGTCTGGATGAGGAGCCCTGGTCCCGGGTCAAAGCCTGTGGTCCAGAGTCTGCCGTCACCTCGGGCTAGGCCGCTCCACGTGGAGAGACCAGAGGAAGAGCCCCCTGTGCTGTGGGGCAGGGGCTTCTCGGGGCTCGTGGGCTCTGGCTTGTGCTGGCACGGCAGCTGCTGTTCAATCTGTTCTCCCGGCCTTAGGCGGAAGGTGCTCTACCAGCGGGCACCCAGGAACATCCACCGCCACGTGATCCTCTCCGAGGTCAAGGAGGCTGTTTCTGCCCTGCCCCCGGTAAGGGAGAGCCCGGCTGTGGAGCTTTGTGTGGGTGGCCACATGCACTCACAGCCCCCCTGCCCCGAGCAGCTAACGTGCAGGTGTGCAGCCAGGGCTTGTGGGCACAGAACACAAGGCTGAGCTTCAGCTGCAGGGGGTAGCACCATGCCCGCAGCTGCCGGTGTCCCCTTGGGGCTTGGCACACGAAGCCAGGCCCTTGGACTTGCCTGGAGGGGGTGTCTTGGCAAGTCACCTGTCAGCAGGCTGCTCTGAGGATGGGTGTGTGGCACCTTCGCTGGCCCCTGGCTGCCCCCTTGCCGCGTGCTGTGGGTCTGTGTCGAGTACTCGATGTGTTAGGTTAACGTAAGAGGAAACCCAGCCTTTAAAATGTAAAGGGGAATTTTATGCCAATACAAAGGGATAAGACGAGGGTCAGGGCGGTGGCGAAGGTGGAGATGGAACAAGATCAGCTCTTCCACTGAGGAGGCCCGAGGTCATGCATAGTGTCTGTGCCGACCTTAACATTCAGGCCCAGCGAGCAGCTCCTAGGGGTTCAGGGACTGGAGGAGGCGACAGCACCTGCCCCCCCCCCACTTTCTGCTTCGGGAGAGGCATTTGGAGTGGAGAGCTGAGGGTGGGGGGCAGCTGGGGCCCAGGAGCTCTGTGTTTTATGTGCACGTCCTGAAACGCTATGCCAATGTCGTGGCTGGTGTGGGGCCTTGTCCACCGCCCCTCACGCCCCCACCTGTGGCGTCAGCACAGCCACTCAGCAGGCAGGCGTCCAAGCTGTCTCCACCCACTAACCCAGACTCTGCCAGCCCTGCGGCTGTCCCCCAGATGAGTCCAGCCCAAGACGGAACTGTTGAAAGGCTGTGTGGGGGGTGGGGCAGGGAGGCCCCCAGCAGCCCTCTGTAGCATCTCTGTTTTGTGTCCCTTTCTGAAGGACGTGACCACACAGTCTGTGATGGGCTTCGACCCTCTGCCTCCTCCAGACACCATCTACTCCTACGTCCGACCCGAGAGGTACCTGCCACCTCCCATCTTGCTCTCTCCTCAGCTCTGGGGGTGCTGCTTTGGGGCTCACACGCAGGAGGTTGGATGCAGGCGGACTAGCTTTGGCAGGCTGCTTTCTTTCACTTACTCATCTAATGCCTCAGGTTCCACAGCAGGCACTAGAAATACACTGGGAAGCAAAAGTAGACCTGCCTCTGCTCTCGTGGAATCGGCAGGGCAGTAGGGCAAGCAGACGTTAACTACAGAGTCCAGAAATAAATATGGAAGCAGAGCTATCACAGGAAGCTGTGTTAAGGCAAGAGTGTGGGATGAGTCCGTGAGAGGAAACGGCAGTTCACCGAGGTGTGAAGGGTGGCTGCGCCTGAGCCACGGACAGTGAGGGGAAGGCTGCCAGTGTTCAGGTGGAAGAGCCTGCACGTGCAGAGGCTCTGTGCAAGGAGCAGCATGCCTTGCATCCGGAGAACTGAGAGGAGCCCTTGTGGCTGACCCAGGGCGAGGGGGGCCTTCAGGCATAAGATGAGGTGGAAGCACAGCAGAGCCTGACCCTATAGGCTGCACCTGTGTGAATGGCCTTCAGAACCTGGGCCACTGAGGGGCCTCTTTTTGTCCTTTCTGGCCTTTAAAGCCAAGTAATCACCTTACTCACAGAGCAGCAGGTCAGAGGCATTGTCACCGACCATTTCCCATTGCAGGGACCATGTGCTTTCCAAACTTGGTAGAAATCTTTTTTAGAGTGAAGTCCATTTTTTCTACTTAGTTTTTTTTTGTATAACTTGGGCTACATGTTCATGGAGAGTTAAATTCTCCAGTAGGTTAAAATGCAAAATATTGATGTCATTGGGTTCAAAGAAAGATGCCCCAGCTGATGCCGCCTTGGACACTGCAGTGCTCAGGGGTCACTGTGGCACTTTCCTGTCTTCTCCTGAGTCTTCCTCAGACCACAGGCTTTCACCCTCCTCGGAGCTTCTCCAATGTAGGGTGCCGCCGGGTCTCGTAGAGCCGGGCTGTAGTACCACAGTTCACCTGTAGGGGTTGCCACTTAACACACGCCCTGGATCTTCTCTTTACATGAGTAGCTTATATGCTCTCAGTTCTTTCAGTGCTGAAGAAAATGTTGAACAACAGTTTCCCTTAAACCTGGCTGTGAAGGGCTCTGCAGGGCCGGACCTCTTATCCCGTAACATCGAAGCCAGTCTTCCTGTTACGCTCTGATGACCGCAGCCCTACCCTGAGCTGATAGGGGGTCTTCCCTGCTGGGGGGAGAGGGGAGGAGGGGGACGGGAGGTAGCTGCAGGGCATTGTGAGCTGGGTTGGTTCCCTAGAAGGTGTTGGCCCAGCTTTGTTTCCTGACCTCTCTCGGTGTTCTCTTCCAGGTTAAGTCCCGTCAGCCACGGAAACACAATTGCCCTTTTCTTCCGGTCACTGTTGCCGAATTACACCACGGAGGTACGTTGTTCCAGCTGTAACTCCAGCCACCCCCTGGCCTCTCCCTGCTGAATGCACGTGGGCTCCCTGCGTGGACGTGTGCTGCCCCTGCTGGGAGCCAGGCTGGGGCGAGAGACCGGGCCTTGTCCTGGCCACCTGAGACCACCTGTGCAGCCAAGGCAGCCAGCTCAACCCTCAGAGCCGGGCATGGGCCCACCTCGGGATTTTGTCCCCCAGGGGGTCCCTCAGGCTCTTGCCCACCTGTGCACGGCCCCTGGGTTCCTGCTCAAATGTGTTTCACCGCTGCAGGGGGAGAGGCCAGACGAGGGTGTGGCAGGGGCCCTGAACCGCAACCAGGGCTTGAACCGGCTGATGCTGGCCGTGCGTGACATGATGGCCAACTTCCGCTTCAATGACCTGGAGGCTGCGCGCGAGGAGAACCTGGACGGTGAAGGGGAGTGGGACTGAGCGCCCGGACGCCATGTCTTCAAATGCTGTAAAATTATGTTCCTGATTCTTGCTCTGGTTGAAGCTGATCACATCCCTGAACTAGGAACGCTGGATGTATTGCTGGCTTGCCCTTTCCTATAAATGTCATGGGACATGCCCTGCTGCGGAGTGAGCCCTTCTTTCCCAGGGTTGCGGTCCACGCCTCACAGTGAGGCTGGCGGGGGCTTTGGTGACCTCCCCTAATGTAACAGAATGGAACACGAGGTCCAGACAGGCAGGATCAGTGCTGGGGTGGGCCTGGCTGTGAGTCCACCCTGCACGGCCGCCGTCACCCTCCATCCGCTCTGGACCTAGCCCCAGACACAAGCCCCTCAGCCCTTCCCTGTTGCCGCTTCTTCCTCTGGAATTGAATACTGGGGAGCAGGGAAGGGTGCTCAGTGTCAGGAGCCCCTCAGGCGTTTCTGGGGTGTCAGGGGTGGGGCCTTCATCTTCAGAACCTGGAGCCATCACCCCAAGGACCCAGGGCCTTCCCAGCAGCCGGACCTGGGCATCATGGGGCTTTTGGCCATAAGCCGCAGACAAAATATGTCCAATCTAATAAATTTTATTGGAAAAGCTCAGGGTAGTACCCAGAGTTCTGAGGCAGCTCGAGAGGCAGCTTTTGGAAAGGACGTCAGCCTGGACAGCCCTGGGGGCCCTCGATCAGGGTCCCCACCCAGGAGAGCTCTTCAGCCCAGAACATCCTGACCCATGGTTGATGGCTGGGACAAGCCCACACCCCCAGCTTAGAGCAAACCAGGGTGCTGCGACCAGAGGCCACGGCTCGGCATGAGCTGCCCCAGGCACCTCTTAGGGCCTTGAGCTTTGACTCCGGAGCACCCAGTGGGAAGGAGTGGGCTTGGGGTGGATGCAGCCCGGAAGCTCCAGGGATCTTTGGCCCCTGGCCCAAGAAGCCAGAAACCCCACCCACTTGTTGCCAGATTCCTTCCCAGATGCCGGCACCTTCCTGGGGCCCAGGGAGACCCGCGAGAGGATGGCTTCGGCAGCTCTCCACTGGGGCTGGGGACAGAGCCCAGGGACACCCCCTTCCTGTCCCCAGACCTCAGGGCTGTGGCCATACCTCCTTGTTCCCTCTCCTGGAGAACGGGGCTGTGTCCTCTCTGCTCACCATGGGGCTTCCTGACTGCCGAGCTTCCCTCCCAGGGGTGGGAGGCTAACTGAACCCCTGGGTGCAGGTGGTGCACCTGGGCCAGCAGGAGTGTCTGTCAGAGCCTTGTCCCGCTGCCAGCTCCAGGGAGCACATGTGATTGGGTGATCCCACTGTCGGGGCCACATGTCCCTGAGCTTGGCCAGTGGAACGAGGGGGCCTGCTGGGGTCTTCGAGGAAAGGCTTTGGCAAGGGAGCTTGCCTGACCTGCCCCTTTTCGTTTTAAATTTGGCCAAGGAAGGGTGTGATGAGTGGAGCTGCAGCAGCCACCCTGCGATGGGGGCTAAGGAGCTTCAAAGGGAAGGGCTGGGGATAGTAGAGCAGAAAGGATAAAACCCCTCTCCTCCAGCCTTGCTGGCCTGGGAGACAACAGAGTGAGTGGTCGTGGGACCACCCGGTTGTGTTTCCGAGGGGGAAGGACTGGCCAGGCCCCTTGTTCAGCTGCTTGGAGGCTCAGCCCCAATGAGAGGCCACCCCGGGGTCTTGGCCAGAGTGGGCACAGAAAATCTCAGCCACCTCCCCCTCCCCTGTGCTCAAAGGGAAGGAGGGCCCCAAACCAAGGTGAGGCCAGGTGCAGACTGCCCCAGGGCCTTGGCGGCATGTGCCCTCTGGGCCGCACCCAGACAGCACCGACAGGCACGGAGAACCCTTTCCGTCCTTGTGGCCCCTTCGCATGTGGCACTGTCATCTGGGAACCGGCCTGGAGAAAGCTGGTCGAGTCCTCGCTGAACGCAGCACGTGCCCTGCAGGAAACAAGATGACAGTGGGAGGAGGTAGCAGAGGGGTAGCGGTGCTGAGTCCCTGAGGCAGGGGGCGGGCGTGGGGGCCACAGTGCTGGTTACACGAGAGCCAGCTCTCCCCGCCCCCCTGGCAGGGCAGGTTGCCCCCGCCTGGAGGCTCAGTTTCTCCTGGGGGCAATGAGCATAATCAGCCACGGGGTTAGCTGTGACTTCTGGGTATCTCCCCCATGGCCCTAGCTCAGCTGTTGTCTTCCTCTCTGTGGGCACCCAGTGCGAACCAGGACAAGCCCCCCGAGGCGGGGTCGCTCCCTTTCCAGGCCCACCCACTGGTTCTCTCTGGAAGAGGCTGTGTTCACATCTCGTGCTCTTGGAAGTCCTGGTCTCGGAGGAGGGGGCTCGGGCCAAAGCGTCCATCACAGAGGCCTCGTTCACAGGGCATGGCAACTTGGGATGCCCCCTCCTGTGAGTCCAGAGGCTTCTCAGCCCGGCCGGACTCACTCTGCCCTCAGAGGAGGTGCTGGGCCTTGGGGAGGGTCCACAGACCCCGTGTGGCAGGGACAGTGATGCCAGCCGTGTCCTGTCCCCACGGTGCCCACCTCCCCCAGCTGTGGGTCTGCCTCCCACCGTCATGCCCCGGGGGGTTCCTGATGGGGTGGGTGGGCACAAAAGGTCAGGAGGCAAGAGGCCGTGTGGCGCGCAGCTGCCTGGGGGAGGACCGGATGCTCCCGGGCACTGCGGGAACTGGCACACTGGCGCCTCTGGTTTGGAAAATGGTTTGGCAGAACCCATTAAAGCTGAAGATGCCTCTGGCGGCACAATTCCACTCTCGGGACCGTCAGTGGAAATGTGTGCCAAGTGTTTACAAGAGACTGGTGGGCACGGAAGCCACTCAAGTGCCCACCGTGGCTCCAGGGGGAAGGACGTCAGCACCGCCCCTGAAGACACACACACTGATTCCCTTTAAATGAGGCTCAGAAGGAGACACGGTTAGCCCAGGGCGGTGACACCTCACGGGGCTGTGCCTGCTGCATGTTTACAGCCCAGGCGCAGGTGGTAAAATGCAGGTGTACTTGAGGCGGTTCATGTCCCTCAGTGGGTGTGACTGTGGGAAAGGGAAAGAGGCAGAGAGGATGCATTTTAGCAGGACGTCACAGGAGAAACAGCCTCTCCACGGGCTTCCTTCTGACCCTGAGCAGGCGCTCGTGTTTCTCGCTGCCTGATTCTCCCCATGTGTAAACGGGGGTCCTTCCGCCCCCTCCCACCTCCGGCCGCAGAAGCACATCCAGTCGTCAGCTCAAGGCAGCTTCCGAGACAAGGCCTTGTGGGCTGCCTGGCAATGGATGCCACAGTGACCCGCACCCAGCTGGCCTCTGAGGCTGGGGACGGGAAGTCTGCCCTTGATGTGGCTGCGGCTGGGGCCCCCGGGTCTCCGCTGCAGAGGAAACGGCAGCGGTTGCTATCACGGGACAAGCAACGGTGCAGCCACCGCCCCGCAGCTGGGACCGAAGGACCCTGGTGGGCACCAGGACGCCCTCCGGCCAGTCAGCTCCCCGGAAGCAGCAGCACCCCCACCCACTGTGCGCACGTGCGCACACACACACGCACGCACACACACACATACACACACCGTTCTGCCGCTGCTGCGAGGGCTGTGGCAAGGCTGGCCTGCTGGGGGAGGGGCGTCAGCAGCAGAACGGGGTCCCAGGCCCTGCTCCCCGGCTCCCAGGGGGCTGCCAAGGCTTCAGCCCCTCCTGGCCATTGCCTGTGCCACTCTGCCCACGTGAGTTTAATTGCTGGGAAGTTCTCCGTGGTCCAGCCCCCAGATGCACCAATGCCACACTCACCCCTCAGTGGGAGGGGAGGGGGTGGTCAGTATTGAGTAGCTCCCGGGGCCCCGGCAGAGTGTCAGGGGCAAGGACAGGCTCAAGAGGGGTGACCCAGGGAGAGGGTCCCGGGCAGCCTGCAGGTGGCCCTGAAGGGGGCAGGCCGCGGGGGCCGTGGGCAGTGGGGGAACCAGCTCTGGTTCCCGGGGCTCGTGGGCCACCTGGCAGCTGGGAGGGTGGTGTGGGCCTCACACCCACGGGTCATGTGGTCTCCGGGGGTCCTGGGAGCCTTTGAAGACGGGGGAGAAAGGCTCCATTCTTCTCGGACCTCAGCCCCACCCCTGGCCCCAGGGAGGCAGGAGGTGGAGCAGAGCCCGCGACGCCCACCAAGCTGGGCAAGGAGGGCCCCGTGGAGATGTGCAGACCCAAGAGCGGCGGTGCCTCCAGAGCGGGGACTTCCTGAGCGGGGCTGAGGCCACCAGCTTGGGTCGCTCCTGGTGGAGCCTGTCGGGGCAGGCGATGCACAAGCCGGGGAGAGGGTGAGTGGGGGTCCTCAGCCCTCCTGCTGGCTGAGCCGGGCGATGCCTGGGCAGGGGCCCCAGAGGAGGCTGCTGGGCTCCCTCGATACTACGCCCCCCGCTGCCCCCCGCCCGGGGCTGGCCACCAACCAGACGGGCCCTGGGTGCCTGGAGGTGGCCGTCCCCGACGGGCTGTTCCTTGCCCTGGGGCTGGTGAGCCTGGTGGAGAACGTGCTGGTGGTGGCTGCCATCGCCAAGAACCGCAACCTGCATTCACCCATGTACTACTTCGTCTGCTGCCTGGCCGCATCTGACCTGCTGGTGAGCACGAGCAACCTGCTGGGGACGGCCGTCACGCTGCTGCTGGAGGCGGGTGCACTGGCTGCACAGGCCACGACGGTGCAGCAGCTGGACAGTGCCATCGACATGCTTGTCTGCAGCGCCATGGTGTCCAGCCTCTGCTCCCTGGGCGCCATTGCTGTGGACCGCTACATCACCATCTTCCGCGCGCTGCGCTACCACAGCATCGTGACGCTGGCCCGGGCGCGGTGTGCTGTCGCCGCCATCTGGCTGGCCAGCGTCCTCTGCAGCGCGCTCTTCATCACCTACCAGGGCCGGCCAGCCGCGCTGCTCAGCCTCATCGGCTTCTTCCTGGCGCTGCTGGCGCTCATGGTTGGCCTGTACCTCCACATGCTCACCCGCGCCTGCCAGCACACCCGCCGCATCGCCCGGCTGCACACGCGGCGGCCGCTGCAGAGCCAGGGCCTCGGCCTCAAGGGCGCTGCCACCCTCTCCATCCTGCTGGGCGTCTTCCTCCTCTGCTGGGGCCCCTTCTTCCTGCATCTGGTCCTCATCGTCCTCTGCCCCCAGCACCCCACCTGCAGCTGCGTCTTCAAGAACGTCAATGTCTTCCTCGCCCTTATCATCTGCAACTCCATCGTCGACCCCCTCATCTATGCCTTCCGCAGCCAGGAGCTCCGCAAGACCTTCAGGGATATGCTGCTGTGCGCCTGGTGAGCGCCCGGGACACGGGGCTGGGTGCCGCCTGCGCCCCCTTCCCCTCCCTGGCCCCGTCTGTCCAGAGGGAGGGCTGGGTGAGCTGTGGGGGTCACAAGCTGAGTCTCCAGGACAGGGAGGACTTGGCATGCATTTCAGAGGTGGCCTGAGGAAGGCAGGGGCTGGAGAGACGGTGGGGCCCTTGGGCTCCGGGCACAGGGCCAGCCCCAGGCTACTGTGGAGACCATGACTACCAACCCCGCACCGTCTCTGCGGCCGACTTCTGAGTCTGGGGTCTGGGTCCAAGCGTGGCAAGAAGCCCTGGAGGACAGTGGCTCCTGGCGAGGGCCCAGGAAGGGCTTGGTGACCTGCAGAGCTGCCTCACGGAGCTGCCTGTCTCAGGTGGAGGGGCCATGGGTGACCAGCGAGCCAGGCAACTCGCTCCGTTTGTCCACACCACCCCCACCTCTGGTAAACACCTGCTGCAGCCACCACGGAGGCCATCATCCTGAATCAGGGACGGTTACTGGGGGGCTGGGGGTCAGGACAGTCTGGCAATAAATGCTGTGCCCCAGTGCAGCCTCGATGCAACAGCCACATCTGCCTGTACAGAAAGGTTGCTGGAAGCTGGGGTGGGGTGGGGGTGGGGTGAAGCAGGGGGAGAGGAGAGTCCCAGAAACCACTGGAGCCAACCATGGCTGGCCAGGTGAGGAAACGGCAGCCTGGAGGTCCCAGGTGCCCCCTACACACTCCCCACTTCTCTGTTCTCTGGGGTGACACACCTCATCCCAGAGTAATCTGAGCAAAAAGCAGCAGCCAGCAGCGTCTCCACTGTGACAAGTCTGTGGACACCATCTCAGCTCGACTTGCACTGTGGCAGAACTGGGGGACCTGGCCCCCGCAAGCCGCTGTCTGTCCAGCCCTGGGATGCTTGAGGGAGGCCTGCAGGACTGGATGAGGCTTCAGGCTGCGTAGGGGTGCAGAGGAGTTGCCTAAGTCACAGGGAGCCGGGCACCTGGAGAAGGGAGTGGCAGAGCAGCTGGCAGCCTCTCTGCCCCCATTGCAGTCCTGTTGCTTGGGAGCCCATCTCGGCCTTCTCCACCCTCAGGGCCGCTCGGCACTCAGCCAACCCCTCCTGGTGCCAGCTAAGCCGAGGCTGGGGGTGCTCTGTCCCCCAGGCCACCCTTCCCCCACTCTGGCAACTCTGGCCCTGGTTCCCGGCAGGGCCTGCCTTTGCCAGGGGAGAGGACAGTGAGTCAGCCTTGAACAGGCGCTGGAACCTTCCAGCGCAGGTGGGAGGCTGAGTGGGCATCAGTCTGTGCTGCTGGGACGCTGCGAGGCGGCTCTTCTGCCCAGACAAGGAGGCAGCAGCCAGCTCCAGGGAAGAGGGGACAGGGAGGGGCTCCAAGCGCAGAAACCAACCACAAAAAGCTACATCATGGGGGAGGGGACAGCTCCTGAGAACAAAAGGTCTGAAATCAGACTTGCCAAACTTGGGGTTCTCCTGGGAGGGAAAGGAGAGGGGCGTGTCAGCCTCCTCCCCTCCACTGCTCACAAACAGCCGCAGGCGTGGACGCGGCCTCTGGAGGGTCTGGCTGGAGGTGTGGAATGACCGTCACCGTGAGGCCGGTCGAGAGCCTTCCTAGGGATCTCGTTACTGAAATATCAGGGCAACAGCAGTCCCCCCAGAGGTCGGGTTCTCTCTCCCTTCTCTTCCCAGCAGTGGGTCTCTTTCCTCAGGACCACCACTGGTGCTCAAGTGTCCCCACAGAGGCCCTTCCAAGCTGCCCCCAGCCCCCTCCTCCGTCTGCAGCCAGGTCTCTTGTAGAGTCAAGGGAGCCCTGGGCACAGGCTGCTTGGGGGAGCGAGTCAGAAACTCCCCCCACCCCGCGCCCTCCTGGCTGCACTCGCGGGGCTCCCGCCCTGGCGATACCTGGTTGCATTCTGGGGCTGGGCCTGGCGGGGGTGACAAAGCGTCTCACGCAGAGGAGCATCTGGACCTTCGTGGCAGCCCCTGGGGAGGAGAGGCAGGGGTCACCCAACGTGCAGACGTGGCACCCAACTGCTCCATGTCAACCGCGGCAGCCCTTCCGCTTCAGGACCTTGGGGAGCCGGCCGCTCCCCAATACTCTCCTTTCAGAGGGTTCGGAGCCTGCTTCGGCCTCGTCCAAGGGGCGCGGCCAAGCGCACGGTACCGTGTCTGCTCCTGCGCCCGAGACAGGGCAGGGACCCTCCCCACGAAGCCGCGGGGGCCGGGGGCGCGAGGGGCGAACCTTCCATTGTCCTCCCCGAGGGCGCCCCTGTCCTGGAGGCAAAGGTCCCCCCGCCCCACCCCCCGGGCCCCGGCCCCCCCCGCATTGTGCGCACCCGGCCGGGTCCCCGGGCGCGGATGGGGCGCCCGGTGCCGCAGTCCGCGGCGGCTCGCGATTGGCCGCACCGGCGCTGACGTCAGCGGGCGCGGGCGGGGCCCCGCGTATAAGAGCGCGCGCCCCCGGGCCGCTGCCCTCCGCAGCCGCCGCCCGCCCGCGCCTCCCGCAGCCCCGACGCCGCGAGGATGAGGGAGATCGTGCACATCCAGGCCGGCCAGTGCGGCAACCAGATCGGGGCCAAGGTGAGGCCGCGCGCCGCCGCCCCCGGTCCCTCCGCACCCCGGCGGGGCCCCGCGTGCGCTCCCGAGCCGGCCCCGGGAGGGCCGAGCATCGCCGCCGCGAGCCCGGAACAAAGGGACGCGCCCGGCCCCGCGACGCTGGGACCCCGCCCTGCGGCTCCGCGGCCCCTGCCCGGGCCCCTCAGCGCCCCACACCCGCGGCCCCTCCACCGGGCCCTTCCTTCGGGCGGCAGCTGAACTCTGAGCGAGATGTGGGTGCAGGATGGCGTGGGGCTGCCCCAAGCCGCAGTGATGCCCTCTGCACCGTCCCCCGCCGGCCGCCTCCCCCGTCCTCCCGCCGACGACCCCCGCCCCGCGGCCCCACCCCATTCCTTTGTTGGGGGCGGACACGGGCCTGGACTCGTGGGCGACCTTGCTGCGGGGACGGGTCCCCGAAGCGCAGCCTCCCCCGGGCAGCCCTGGGCCGGCCGGACCGCGCCCACCCGGGGCCCGCCAGGGTCTGGGCGCTGGACGTGGGAACAGAGCCCGACTGTTGGGGCTGGGCTGGGGGCTGCATCCCGGTTCGGCCCCTCCATCGCAGACGCTGGGACCGAGGCGGGCAAGGGCGTGGGTGCAGCGCCCCTTGGGAACCCCCACAAGAATACTGCGCAATCCCCCCGAACCCACGAGGCGGGTGTCGCGGCCCCCGACTGCAGCGACGTTGGCCCTGCTCAAGGTCACACCACAGCTGCGTGACAGAACCGGGCCGCGCACCCGGGAGCCGCTGGCTGTGCGGATCCCCGGCGCTGGTGGGCGGCGCCTGCTCCCGGGACCCTTCCCTCGGAACAATGCCGGGGGTGGGGGTGGGGGGAACTGTCATGTCAGGACCACGGCCAGGGAGCTGAGGCCCCAGACTCGGGAGGGTCCGCCGGCCGGGTCCCCAAGGAGGGGTGGGAGGGGTCAGGTCCTGGAGGGGCAGAGGACGAGGAGAGGCTACCTCCAGAGGCTGTTGCCATGGAAACCAGGCAAGAACAAAAAAGCTAATTACAACAGGGCCGGGGCAGCCACGTGGCTGACGTGTAAATTGCAAGTTGGGCTCTGGGGTGGAGGCGCCTCTGATGGGGGAGGGGCGAAGTAATGGGGAGACTTCCTAATCACGCGGTGGAACACAGCTGTGTCCGCCCTAGGCGGGGGCTGGGGGAGGGGAGGCCTGGGGGTTGATGGCTTCAAATCAGATCATGACTCCTGGGGCTCTAGGACAGCCTCCCACAGCTGCCCTGGTCAGGCCCAGGGGGCTCGGCCTCATTAGCACGGCCGCAAGGCCAGCAGTGCCCAGACATGCTCCTGAGACGGGCGGGGGTCGCTGAGAGGGAGACAGCCTGGGGAGCGGTATCCACTCTCCCCGCCTTCTCTGGCTGAGGGGAGCCCAGTGCCGCCTGCACACAAGACGGCACCAGACAAAGGCCGGCGAGGGGCTGCAAGCCGTTTCCACGCCCGGCCGCGGAGGGAGGGAGGGAGGGAGCGCGGATGCGGTCCTGGGCGCGGGGCAGTGTCCTCCGCGGTGATTTTGTTTCTCAGCGCTGGGAACCTCGGGATTGCCTACTGCTCTTTATTCCTTTTTTTTTTCCTTTTCCTTAATATATGTGTGTTAAAAAATTAGTGTCTGATCCTTTTTAACAACTCAAACAATAGACAGGTGCATTTTGGAAAAGTGAAATTTCTCCTTTCCCACTGCCACCCTCAGTCATTTAGTCGCCTTCGTTACGGGCTCCCCTCCCCCGGGTACCTGAAGCCGTTTATGGGGAAGGGGTGAGTGAATCCGGCCCTTAGGAGGCCCTTCCACCTAGGGGGCAGCACCAGCCCCCTGACAGCTTCTTAACCATTTGTCTTCCACTCGTGGGTGGTTGCTGGGTCCTTGGGGCCATCGGCAGAACGAACCCTCCCAGCCCCTCCTTCCCCAGCAGCAGCGCGGGTGGGCAGGGGAGCAGTTTTCCGCTTGTCTGCCCAGGTGGGGGGGCTCCTGGACCAACAGGAAGGCCCCACCCACCCTGGGGACGGGGGCACAAGAGGGGCAACGCCTAGCATTAACAATGGTAATGGCTGTCGCTGGCCACGTGTTGGTCTATGCTAGGCGCTTTGTGCCCCCTCCGTTTAATGCAAGGCCCTGCCCCCTAGGGTGACAAAACGCCGGGCTCCAGAAGTTGAGTCGCTCCCCTGGGTTACACCGCGGTGGGGAGGGGGGGCGCACGGCAGGGATTTGAGTCCAGGTCTGTGAGGGTCAACCGGGATGGGTGCGGAGACCCCCAGCTCTCAGCCTTTCGAACAACTGGGAGGAGACGCGGGCAAGGGTGGGCGTCCCCTGCCCTCCCACCGGGGCCGCCCCGCTGGGATCCCTTTCCAGGAACTGCTCTCGCCGAGTCTTTGTCTGCTCTGCTGCGGTCGGTGGGTCCATCCGAGGGCTCCAGGAGCGGCCCCCACCCCTGGCTGCTGGGTGGGGCCCCGGAGGGGCGGGCCCCTGGCCCTGACAGCCAATGGGAGGAGAGGCTTCCTGCAGTTATTTCTGGTGCCTTTGCGTCATGCGAGGGTTGCGCCCCCAACCCCTGCAGCCTCTAAGTGGGTCGTGGGGGGCGGGGCGGGGGTCTCTCGGAGGCCCGGGCGGCCGGGGCGGGGCGGGCCTGGGACGCGCCTTCGGGGTTTTCGGAAGGGCTCGAACATCCCTCGGGTTCCCCGGCCTTCCCTCGGTTAGCCGCCCGCCCCCCGCCGCTCCCCCAACCCCGCTCGCCTCGAGGTAGCTGAGGGCGCGCGCGCGCCAGGCGTCAGCACCGCGGACAGCGCCCACCGGGGCCGGGAACGGGGTCGCCTTGTGCGCCCTCTCATCTGCGGTGATTATAACAATAACAGTTTCCTCTTTAATTTACAGAATTGCGTTTTATTACTTACTCAGTGTTTTAACACGATAATTACTTTTTATTCAAATTACAATTTTTATTAATTTTAACTATGCAAACAATTGTTAATATAGCCTTTAACTGCAGAGATGGCTAATGCACCGCCCCACTCGTCTCCCAGCCCCTTTTCTGAGCCTGTGATGTCAATATCTTTATAGAAAACTATGGCACCACTGAATGTCTCCTTTGTCCTGAGCAGGTTTCTGTCTTGCTCTCACACGAGACATGAGCTACCTCACTCTCTTCAGCCGCTCCACAGTATTCCAAATACACTGATTTTTAAAACCATTTTTAAAATTTTTGTTACCAATGCACATTTAAAACTTTAAATAGCATCTGAGGCATTTTTCCGCAATGAAAGCAACGTTAGCTGAAAGCTTTGCTGTGCCTGGCTCTGCTGCATCGTGGTCCTGGGGCAGGTCCCAGCCATAGCTGCTGCTGGTTGTGCCAGGGCCTGAAGCCGCTCTGCTCTGCCGCCTCCTGGGACACCTGCCTCACATGCTGGGAAGGGCTTTCGTGTGCATCAGTGATGCAGTGCCCCCATCCGTGGCACTGGGCTTCTCCTACCCCTTTACACTCACAGGCCCTTGTGGCCAGGTAGGTCCCTGTGGGCCTGAGACTCAGCACCTGGGTGGAAAGCTCCCTGAGACAGCCTCATGGCAGGCCCAGAGGCTCCAGGAGGACTCTGTGACCCTTCTGCATGCTTATTTTTTCTAATTACCAAATGGATGCAAGCTCAATACAAAAAAGATGACTTAGAAATGCACAAAAGGAGAAAATGAAACCCACCCCCAGCCTCGTAGAGCAAGTCTCTAACAGCAGTCTCCATGTAGTGTTTAACAATCATGACACTGTTTGCACTTTTTAGATTTGAAGTTTATTTTTAGCTTTTCTTCTGAAAAGTTAATACATGCACGTGACAAAAATTTCCAACAGTGCCAAAGGATATGCAGTGAAAAGAAGTTTCTCTCTTCCTGCCTGGTACAGACCCAGGGGGCGACTTCTGTGAGCAGGTTTTTGTGTGTCTGCCAGAGACTTCACCCACTGCTGAGCACATGCACTCTGGCTTGTGACCTCTTTTCTCACGGCACAGTCTTTTTGTTGGCACATGACTCACGCCGGTTGAGGCCTCCTTACCCATTAAGTCATCTGGAAGCTGCTCCAACCCTGAGGGGTGAAGGGGGACTGGGAAAGGTCAGGCGACCCGGGGAAGTCACGCAGTGGTTGGCATATGAGGCCTCCTGCCTCTGCGTCCGAGAGGGAGCAGCCTAGGCCCAGCTGGTGGCTGTCCAGGGCTCCCGGGAACTTCCCCTGCGCTGCTGCATGCGCCTTTGTGTAGCACTCCCCCTGCAGCCGTCCCTGTTCGTGAGCGTTATTCTCGCAATGACCTGTTACCTACAGGCCCGTTTTACAGGTGGGGTTACCGAGGCCGTGGGCTCTCCCTCCCCCATGCCACAGAGCTGGGCAGTCAGCGGGTGGAAGCACTGTGAGCGTCTGTCTGCGGGGCTGTGCGTGCACTGGAGGGGGTGAGCCGCTGGAAGCCGGGGACAAGTGGGCTGACCCTCCAGGTGACCCCTTCCCTTAGTCACCGAGGACTAGGGCCAACAGCATGCTGGGCTCTCAGTGGACGTTACTTTATTTGCTGAGACACCGAGTGGTGCATGGCGGGACTCTGGGCTTCCTCATGGGAGGTTGTTCCTGCGGACAACCCCTGCCCTGCACCTCAGTCCTTCATGTGAAAAAGTAGTAATAGCTGATGTCCCAAAATGGGTGTTTATTCTTTATCCCCTTCCACATTGGAGCCAACTGGCCAATGCCCCTTGCCGGAAAGAGCAGAGCTGGGCCTGGAAACGGGCTGTCTCTCGACCCTGCACCACCCTGCAGGCTGGGCACGTGGACGGGGCATGGGCGCATTTATCACAGCAGTTTTCCTACACATGACTGAGGATGGGGCTCTTTTCCAAGCCACTCGACGGGGTCGTGCAGGCTGGAGGCGGCTCTGGGCCCCCGATCTCACACCCGGGGCCATGGTGGCTGCGGGAGGGAGAGGACCTGGTGGGTGACAGCTGCCTGCTGACCCCTCCCCTGCCTCCTGCAGTTCTGGGAAGTGATCAGCGATGAGCACGGCATAGACCCCAGTGGCAACTACGTGGGGGACTCAGACCTGCAGCTGGAGCGGATCAGCGTCTACTACAATGAGGCCTCCTGTGAGTGGGGGGCCCGTGGTGGGTACGGGGACCAGCGGAGCCCCAGCCAGAGCCCAGCAGGTGTAACTGATCCCAGACCCCCCGGGCTCCGAGGAGAGACCACCAGTGTGAAGTGAGATTGAGGCCCCAGGCAGGAGCCTGATAGTCGCTGAGGGCTCCTGAAACCTCTGGTCAGGGCTGTTTTCCATATGGAACTGGGGAAATACTGGCCCTGCTTCATGTGGCCACGTGCCTGCATCCTGACTCTCTCCCGGGTACTCCACACCCAGAGCTGAGAATTAAGGCTGCGATTAGTTGTTCAAGCTCAGCTTTGATGCCAGAGGGTCAGAGCTGCAGGCTGGTGGGTGAGGGCAGGATTTAGGGGGTGGGGGAGGGTGGAGCCCCCTTACATAACCGAAGTCACACCTCCCCCACATCCCTGCAGCTCACAAGTACGTGCCTCGGGCGATCCTGGTGGACCTGGAACCTGGCACCATGGACAGCGTCCGCTCGGGGGCCTTCGGGCACCTCTTCAGGCCTGACAACTTCATCTTTGGTAAGTTCCCCACCAACCTCTGATGGCGGATCTACCACCAGTTGAGCAAGAAATAAAAGGGCAGGGTTGGCAGGGTGAAAACTGATCTCCCCATTTTATGGTAGGGGGCGGTGGAGGCCCATGCAGGAAACAGCAACCACTCAGGGTTGTTCAAGCAGAAAGGCCTGACACACAGAATCCAGTGCTGGCAGAGCTGCTGGCGGGCGGTGGGGTGGAGCTCGCTGCTGCTACCATCTAGAGGAAGATGGGCAAGTCCTACCTCTGCCTCCCAACCTCAAGCCAGCACCTCTTGCCGACGCTAATTCACACGAGGCTGGGCTGGAGGGACAGCTGTTCCATTGCACCTGCGTGAAGCCAGGTGACCCACCCAAGATGCGCTCGGCAGACAGAGCAGAGGGAATACGGTTTTCAGTTCCTTGATCGAAGCCTTGACACTGCATGCCAGGCAGCCAGGGTCCCCAGCAGCCAGCACCCTATGTGGGATCCCCGCCTCAGAGGCACAGGGTTCCACAGTGGCCTCTGGGACATCCAGGCAGCCACTGGGGTTCTGTCCTGCCTCTATGTACCTCCCTTCTCCTGCTACAGGTCAGAGTGGAGCCGGCAACAACTGGGCCAAGGGCCACTACACTGAGGGTGCGGAGCTGGTGGATTCCGTGCTGGACGTGGTGCGGAAGGAGTGTGAGAACTGCGACTGCCTGCAGGGCTTCCAGCTGACCCACTCCCTGGGTGGGGGGACGGGCTCGGGGATGGGCACCCTTCTCATCAGCAAGGTGCGCGAGGAGTACCCCGACCGCATCATGAACACCTTCAGTGTGGTGCCCTCGCCCAAGGTCTCGGACACGGTGGTGGAGCCCTACAACGCCACCCTCTCCATCCACCAGCTGGTGGAGAACACGGACGAGACCTACTGCATCGATAACGAGGCCCTCTACGACATCTGCTTTCGCACCCTCAAGCTGGCCACGCCCACCTACGGGGACCTCAACCACCTGGTGTCGGCCACCATGAGCGGCGTCACCACCTCGCTGCGCTTCCCCGGCCAGCTCAACGCCGACCTGCGCAAGCTGGCCGTCAACATGGTGCCCTTCCCGCGCCTGCACTTCTTCATGCCTGGCTTCGCCCCTCTCACGGCCCGGGGCAGCCAGCAGTACCGGGCACTGACCGTGCCCGAGCTCACCCAGCAGATGTTCGACGCCAAGAACATGATGGCGGCCTGCGACCCGCGCCACGGCCGCTACCTGACCGTGGCCACCGTTTTCCGCGGCCGCATGTCCATGAAGGAGGTGGACGAGCAGATGCTGGCCATCCAGAGCAAGAACAGCAGCTACTTCGTGGAGTGGATCCCCAACAACGTCAAGGTGGCTGTGTGCGACATCCCGCCGAGGGGCCTCAAGATGTCGTCCACCTTCATCGGCAACAGCACGGCCATCCAGGAGCTGTTCAAGCGCATCTCAGAGCAGTTCACGGCCATGTTCCGGCGCAAGGCCTTCCTGCACTGGTACACGGGTGAGGGCATGGACGAGATGGAGTTCACGGAGGCCGAGAGCAACATGAACGACCTGGTGTCCGAGTACCAGCAGTACCAGGACGCCACGGCCGAGGAGGAGGGCGAGATGTACGAAGACGAGGAGGAGGAGTCGGAGGCCCAGGGCCCCAAGTGAAACCACGTGCAGCTGGGATGGGGGCAGGACCCCTGCCCGCCAGCCACCACCATCCCCCAGCTTTGCTTCCCAGCAGCTGCCAGTCACTTCACCCCAGGGGTCCCAAGTTTGTCCTCCAGTGTTCACAGCTGCCCTGCCGTGTGGGTCTACTCGGCTCTGTGTCCCCCTGTTGGCCCATCTCAGTTTTTGTGTTGTTTGTCTCGTTGCTTTATTGTGGCTCCAGCCCTGAGGTCTTATGGTTTTGTTTTTTTACTGGTTTGTGTTGATTTGGGGGGGGGTTACTTAATAAATGTATTGCTGTCAGATAACCCTGCCTGGTGTTGGAGATTTCTTTCTGGAAAGTTGGGTCCAGAGGACTGAAGAGAGGGCAGACAGGGAGGTCCATCTGGTAGCAAGGGGGCTATTGCAGGGGGAGAGTCAGGGACCCCAGCAAGCCTAAAGCTCTCCTGTGGTCTCGGCCAGGTGACACCCTGAAAGCAACTTCAGTGCTCCCTACAAGGTTATCTGCAGGAGAGAAGGCTGAGGGCCACTAGGAAGTAAAGCCTGAGGGAGGCTTCTGGAACACGTCCCAGGAGCCAGTGCTTCCGGCAGGCAAGCTGCACCCACCTCACAGCAGCGGCCAAGCTGAGTGGACGGGGCCAGGCCCTCCCCTCCACAGAGGGGGCAGAGGTTGTCCACGGTGATTTCACAGGGCTGCCGACTTCCACGGGGTTGTGTATGGGGCACCGGGGTGGGGTGAGGGAGGCCCACACTTTTATCAGCTTCTCAAAGGGTCAGAGACCCAACAAGAGTCTGAGGTCCTCCAGGCTCCTGATGTCCGAGGACACTAGTGCTGGGCCCCAGGACACGTGGTGGCTGAAGGCGACCCTTCGGGATAAGACCACCCACCACGCAGGGCTCTGGGTTCTCCCCCCGTGGCCCCTACACTCACGGCACGATGTCTCCATGTGGGCTGGCTTCCCCCATGGCATGGGGCTGCTGGGCCTCCTGCACCCCGAGTCACTCCCAGACCAGCCTGGGCATGAGGGAAGGGACTGCACAAACCCATGAGTTCTGGGCCATGGGGCTCATTGGGGGCTGCCAGTGTGGCCTGGCAGATAACGCAAACAGCATGTGCTGGCCGAGCTCCTCCCCCTATCGGTGATACCCCCATGTGCACACCTGCTCACTCCAAACACCGTGAGGCCACCCTCGAAGCCTCTCAATCTCTCAACAAAGCTCTCTACCTTCCAAACACACCCAAGACCCTCCAGTGCCTCCACAATTGCTACTCACTCTGTCAGTGTCAGCACTGGCAGGCCGGATATTTCTGTCACACATGATCAGCCCCCATCCCTCCTCTGTTCGGACCCCTGCAGGGCCCCCACCAAGAGTGAACAAAGGACCCATGATGGCTTCAAGGCCTAGTGCACCTGCCCCTTTGCAACACCCCCTCCCAGCTCCCTCCCTCTCATTATGCCCATTCTGTCCATGCCACCATTCTTGTTCTCTCTGAATGGTCCTCATGGTCCCAAGATGACTGCCACTGCTCCAGGCATCACAGCTGGATCAGAGGCAGAAAAGGGGAGTTCCTCATCCTACAACTCCTTCTAGGGAAGAAATCCCAGGACCCCCCAGCAATTGGCCCCTCATGTCTTCTTGGCTTGGGTTGCGTACCTGTTCTTAAATGAATCCCTGGCAAGGGAAATAGAAGGTCTGGAGAGAGCTAAGAACTAAGGGGAGGAAACAGTATCAGAAGGCAACTCAACCCAAGAAGAAAAACTGGTGCCAAGGTGAGTGGGCCAGACTCCATGCTGGGGAGAAGACTGCAGTTGGTGCCCAGGAGGCCTGAGGGCACCTGTAGGGTCCTTTTCAGCCTGCGATGTTGAGACCCAGGTGATCACAAAACGTCTCCCATCCCACAGCTTCTGCTCCACCGCCACTTCCCCGGCAGGAGCTGGGGCCTGGTTCCCTTCCCTGGAAGCTGGGCCGGCCTGGGGCCCCTCCCAACCCCCACCCCCACTTACCCGACCCCTGCCAGGCTGACGGCTTCCAGCTCTGTGGACATGCAGAGGTCTTCAGTTCCTCGGGGGTTGGCACTCCCGGATGCCGTTCTGTGGTTCTCTCCTCACTTTGGGGTCTTCGCTCCTTTCCAGTCACCCCCTCACCGTCCTGTTTGTGTCCTTTTTTATGCTCGTCCCATCTCTGATTCTCTTAGGTATTAATTTTATTTATTAAATTGTTTAGTGTCTGTCTGGCTCCTGGAGTGCTGGGGACTTGGGTGCCTCCTCCAGGCCCAGTCCACAGTTGGTGCTTGATCACCGAGAAGGACGGACGGAGCATCAGCAAAGGAACGAGGGCAGCAAGCAGACGAGTGGTCACGACGCACTCTAAGTGAGAAAAGTCACCAACGTGCATGTCGCCTGCAAGTCCACCTCAGTCCCCCGTGGAGGAGGGAGGGCTGTTGGGGGTCCCTCTGCAGCGCAGGCAGCGGTGCAGCCGACAGTGGGCTCTGACACTTGTTTGTGGGGTTGGCTGCATGTGGGTGGGTCTCCAGCTTCTCCAGGAACTTATTCCTTGTCTCTTGTAACTTAGAACCTACTGCATGCCCCACTCTAGGCCCTGGGATGAAGCAGTGACAAAAGCCACAAAACCCTTCCCCAGCTGGGGGGCAGGGGTAACAAACATAAAAAGAAATAGAGGCTATCAGGTGGTAAGTCCCGTGGAGAAACACGAGGCAGAGAGGGGGATGGGGTGAGGAGAGGGCTGGAATTTTAGTAGGGGGTCAGGGGTACACGTAGACACTGGGGACACAGCCAGCAAGGAGCCGGAGGCAGAGGTGGGCCAGGAGCTCGGGAAGAAAAAGAAGCAGGCGGAGCCGGAGGGAAGCGGAGGCTGGCGGAGGGCAGGTGGACGCGACTTCCCAGGATCCCTCTGGCTGCCAATCCGAGGACAGAGACAAGGTTTCTGTAGCTGCCGTAGCTATTGGGGTGGGAGCAGCTGGGCTCTGGGGACAAGGCAGGTGTGGAGAGGCAGAGAGGAGGTGTCGGGACAAGGTGAGCTCCCAGGCCTGAGCCCTGGGAAGGCGGGGTTCCCACCGGGGAGCCAGTGAAAGCTGCGGGGAAGCGCGTCTCGGGGGAGGTGGTGCGGGTGACGGAGAGGCCCAGCAGGCGGCTGGATGGTGGCTCGTGCGGGGAGAGGCCCAGGGGCCCAGCCCGGCTGCCTCAGCGAGGAGGGAGCAGCGGCAGAGACAGCAGGGCGAGCCCAGCACTGGCAAAGGGCCTGCGAGGGGCGGCCAGCGGGGCGGGTGACCGAGCGGCGCCCTAGCCTTCAGTCCCGGCTCCAGCCCTTTGCCACCCAGCCTGGGATCTGGCAGGAGAGGAGCTGGGAGAGGCACCGAGCAGGGACAGAATCTCCGAAAGCGAAGACCTGCGCATGGGACACCCTTCCGGGTCTGGAACCAGAGGGAGGCGAGACGCGGCTGCAGCGGTTCCTAGGGCTGCGGGGGTTCACCGAGCGCCCCAGCTTCCTCCCTGCAGGCCGCTCGGGGGCTGCACGGGACCCCTCCGCAAGCGCTGGAGAGGCAGGGCCGCCCGCGGCCCCTCTCGGCAAGTTGGGCCAAGTCCGGAGGAGGCAGAGCTGCCGAGGGGAGACTGAGGCCCAGGGCCCGTGCGCCGTGTGCCGGCCCCAGCCCGTGCGCAGCTCCTGCGGGTCTGTGGACCCCGAGAGCAGCGGGGGAGCAGCCCCTGCCCACCGACCAGCCCCGGCCTCGCAGCGCCTCAGTTTCTCGTCTGCAAAGCGGGGTGCAGTGCCAGCTCCGCCCCCAGGGTGGCGCAGTGGCAGGGCCGACCCCGGAACAGCTGCGGGTTCCTTCTTCCTTTTCCCCCAACTTCCGGGGCGTAAGGAAACGAGGCCCCGCCCATCCTTTAGGTTTCTGTTTTCAAGTGTCTTCACCCCCACCCCATTGCGGGGAGCCCGGGAAGTGCCGACCCAGCCCCTTTTCCAGCC